>JABFOX010002605.1:0-11238 GCA_022817665.1 Axea sp. ZL-2020 | reverse complement strand
GGAGTACGCATTAATTGAACGACTCTTCCTGTAGTACAACACTAATGAACGACTTCTATTACAGCTAATCAAAGGGCATATCAGAGAGAATTCTTCTCAAAGAAACACAATACTGGGACTAGTAAAGAAGAGCACAACTGGAGCAGTCACCCAAGAAATCATTCAAACGTTTGTCGCAGGAGACAGGGTACAGCTACTCAATGTGTCATAGGGCTGTGAAAAGTGTAGGTCTAAAGCCATATAGGATTACGGTTGTCCATCAGTTATAGAAATTAGATAAGGATGGACGACTGAATTATTGTCGTTGGTTTCAGGCTTATTGAGTTAGGTTCATTATGTAAAATCCTGCCATATTGTCCATCACGTGGTTCACAGATGAAATATGGTTCTATTTATCCAACTATGCGAACTCAAATAACTCACGCTATTGGGCTAATGAAAATCCACGTGTTATTCATGTAACACCTACGAACCCGGTTAAAATCAGAACTTGGTGCGCAATATCTGCACAGAGAATAGTGGGACCGATTTTTTTTTTTTTTTTTTTTTTTAATGTGAACACTGCAAACTACCGACTGATTTTCATGGAGTTAGCTGAGCAACTAGATGTAGAGTCAAGGGTCAATTTAGTAAGACTAGCTCATGTATAGATACATGCCATACATCAAATGTATCCATGACACTAATTGTAAGAGAACAATAATTTACATTGGAATAAAATTTTATATATGAATATTACTAAATAAAAACAAACTGTTAAAAACTGATTTGACGAATAATAAATATGTTTTAAGAACATCTGCGATTCATGATAAATAAAATTTAAACTCGATACGTTATGATAGTTTATACGAAACGATAGATTATACAAAACATATTACAATTATAGACTATGAAATAAATTGATTTAATATAAAAGTATTTGATACAAAAAGTAATTCAAATAAGAGATTAATGGTATTAATTAAAAACAGTTAGTGAAGTTAAAACGTTTAAATGTATATAGATAATTTGAATGCAATTTATATAACGATATAAATTTTATAAAAAGCAAATGAAAATGATATTTTATAATGATTAAGTAATTGAAGAATACAAACTACATCATGTGATAAAAATGTCGTTTTATACACGAATAAAAAACAATATTATGAAGAAATTAAAAATTTGGTTGAAATTATCAAAATCATATAATTTTACAAAAAATTTACATTAAATTATACATTGTAAAAACTCGGGCATGTTTATGATATAAAGTATTCAAAGTAATAACTAATTTGCCTCTCTTTAATAGAATTTCAATGTGTATGAATAATGAAAACAACGAAAATATTAAGAAGCTGGTGTTCGAAAATCGTATGAGTATTAAAGTATTGACTCAGGAGGTAAACATTTTTTTTAAGTTCGTTTTATAATATTATTATTGATATTTTTGGCATGAAATACCATCATTTGTGTGCATTTTTTTTATTTAAAACTTAAGGAATATTATTGAATAAATACTGTACTGGTTTGATATTATTTGGTTTTTGTTATTCTCGAAGCTAAGATTAACATCTCGAGAACGGAGTTTTAAGTCAGCTGAGGCCATAAAAGAAAATTTGCTGAAGGAACTCAAGGTCATATTTTAATCAACCAACCTACAAAAAATATATGAAGAATTGGATTAATCTCTGGCACAGATATATTGCACTCCACAAGATCTACTTTTCAAGCGACGAAATTTTTGTTAATAAATAAAATTCTCAAATTTTGACGAATAAATAACATTCTCAGTACTTTTTGCAGGGGGTATATATCGATTAAAGTATAAATTTAATGAAACAATAATTCCAATAGCTGATTTTTCTATTTTTGAGATGTCATCAAATGAAACGTACAAAAATTCTACTTATTTTCTTTAAACATTTGATACTCACAAAATTAAAAACTATAAAATTAAAAAATATATAACATATGAGATTACATTAAATATATTTTTTGTAAACGTTGATTTGAATCCTTCTAGTGTTATGAAAAAATTACCACGCTTAAGTTTGTAAAACTGCAATGACGCAGCATATAAAGTTATTTAAAAATTGAATGCTTTTGACAATAATATTTTACTCCGTGGAAAAGTTGAACGTTTTATTTTAAGAATCCCGCTCTTAGATTTAGACTAATTTTTTAACTGCTTTACTAATATTCTCCTTTTTTGAAGAAATTGTTTTTAGAGTTCGTTTTTAAGTGCTCAATCAGAAGCTATTAGTGTAATAATAGTTAAACAAACAGTTGAGTATTAGTATAAATAAAATATGGTAGAAGTTGATCATGTAATCTGTGAAGTATGTGGATTAGAAGCTTTATTAATTCCATTACTATTTTCTTGTTTTTATACTTTTTTAAACTTACGTATGCCCCTTAACATATCGTTGTCATCAACTTGTCAGAATCTATCTATATATATTCTGTGCTTAGAGTAATGTTTTTAAAAGTACAAATGTCATTACTAACTACAACGGAATTGAAGTATTTATTTGTACATTTTACTTTAATTAGTAGTTAAAATTATTATTTTATGTATATGGCTTTACACAACTATAAAAAATATGAATTTTTTATAAAACTTTTTTCTACAATGTATAATAATTTTAGAGTTTTTTATATCTTAAAAATGCTCTAATATCTATTTTAATATTCTATTTTAAAAAATAACTATCACATAATAAATATTCTGAATAAATCTAAAATTATTTTAAAGGTGCAATTGAATTCTGCAGAAGTTAGTTTGATCTTGTCTTCTTGGTAATAGTTCAAATTTCGAAAAAGCTCACATTTAAAATTTCAAACACAAGTTATTATTTATTATATATTCTAATACAATATCATGAGTTATCTGGGATTTATCTGAAATTTGGCTTTTAAATGCATTACAGATAGTATTACAATCGGTGAGAATTAGTAAATTTTTGTTTCCTTCAACGGTAACTTTACTAACTAACTTAATTTTACTTTATGAATAAATACCTCATGTTATCTTTTGTAGCTATTTAATTTTAAGTTTGGCTTTATTGAAATAAAAATTTGTTTTTATTTAATACTAAAAATCAATGTTGTTTGTCTTTTAAAAAGTAATTTTGTTTATATAATAATGTTCATAAGCTTTCATTTTATATTATTATTAACTGCCCTTTAATGCGGTTATTTATATTATTATTTTTATAATTAGTTTTTTACTGATTATTTATACTGATTGAAGCCCCCGATCACTTTCATTCATCATTATAATTCAATCACATCCCGTATTAAGATTTATTTATGGATTTCAAATATATTTAATGCAATATATTAATTTATGAACAATGTTACCGCATAAATGTTTAAACAATTCAAAGTAATTAAAGGGGTATGTACAACTTTCATAATTACAACTTTAACTTGGCTGTAATAATGACGCCATCTAATTTATACTGCTATTATTCGGAGACATATATTTTATGAGAAGCAATTTCGTATCTCATCGATTTTAAGATGGCCATTAATCGAGGTGCTTGGCAGCAAATTTGGGCTCGTCGCCAAACTATCACCCTGAGGTAATGACCATTGAGTGTGCCGTTTAATACTACTTAATGCACGTTAATTACTATGACAAACGGACATTTTTTGAGTACTATTTATTTTTATTTGTTGCTAAGATTAGATATGTACATTTAAACACATTTATTTGGTCTATACGTATGAAAAGTTTAAAATTTATTAATTTGTCAGTAAACCAACAGAAGGTAATTATTGGAACCGAAGTACTCTTTTCAGAGAGTGAATGTGTAATTCATAATCCCATGGAGACTATCAATTTTTCAACGCCACAGAAGCCAGATAAAAATATATGTGTATTTTTTTTTCATAAGTTGTCGAACACGCGGCTGTAAATTAAAACAAAGTTCATGAAAAGAAGAAGAAGACACCGTCAAGGAGGAGGGTGGAAAAATAGTGAAAAGAGAGGAGAGCTCCAACGAAAAAGTTGAAGCTAAAGTGTCTGCCGGAGGCAGCAGTGGTTTCACCCTGGATTCACCCATTAGAGAAATCAGACTTGAAAGTAGAATAAAACTGACAATGCAGCAAAAAATTGCTTCAGACTTTTTCGCTCAGCCGTTAAAGAAAATAACCATTGTACTCGCTTTTTTCACCACTTGTGTAAGGATACGAGTACATTTTTATTCGCTGTTATGTCGTGTATTCATGCTCAAATTTCATTTAAATGGAAGTTTATGTCGACTTGAGATGTAGGTTTTACAATAAAAATTAATAATAAATTGAAATGTGTGTAGACTTATATAAGCAAGATTTATTTTCATAACTGAACCATGAGGACGGTGCAATACGGATGTGTAACATTAGAAGTCTTTTTTTTGGTACAAATGAGATATATCATTCTAAAAAAGGACGCCGTTTTTTGTATTTTGATATTAATATATTTTTTAGAACTTTAAATAGAAGGATTTTAACTTGTGTATAAATTACTAATGTAATTTTATATAAATTCATTGGAAATTTTTTCTAATAAAAGCTTATATAACTTTATGCATATATATATTAATTTTATAGCATAAGTATTTTACTTTAAAAATAAACTAATGGTTATTTTTATTGTGAATTGTGTGAAAGTAACTTAAAAATAAAACCACATATATTTGAAGTAATAAAGATTCAAAAAAAGACCCAATAATTATTTAGAAATAATTTCTGAGAAACTAAACCAACAATTTTTCAAAAATAATTTAAATATAATCTCATAATTAGTTGATTATATTTCTAATACAATTTCAACAAATTAAATCATAATTTTAACGTATATTATAAAGAAAAAATAAATTCATTAAAACGCAACATATCTTTGATAAAGCGCTATACTTGTCGAATACCAAAAAGTTATCATTCGAGATAATAAAAATAGATAGATTTTATATAATATTCAGAGTGAATATATTTTTATCTGAAATGATATCTTTTTCGTATTCGTCAAGGATGTACTAACTTCAGCAGAGAGATATTCACGTTTAACTCCTTTGTTTTCTTCGTGTAGAAATAACTTATATACATTGTTATTTATAATGAATATAATTTGTAAATTACATTCTTTACATACTCGCGAATATTTTATAATATTTATAAATAATCATTTAAATGCTTTTAAACTTCGAATAAATAAGTTAATGATATATAGACATTTCAATTTAACACGGGCGTCTTAATATTTAATCCAACAAAATTCTTTTTTAGTCACATTCTTAGTCTAGGAGATTATTCTTAGCGCCGAAAACTCAATTACAAATAAGATCTGCAGTACGAAATTGAATAGGATATCTGGTTTATTCGCTCGAAGAAATCGGAAAGTCGAGATTAGGAAATTCAACTTAATAGCGCACTTCCCGTTCCTAACAACAGATTCAATATCCCGAGTCACACACGGAAGGACGGGCGCTCTTTCAATACCATTTGTGGTGTAATACGACATTTTCAAAGCTACATTCCAAAAGACGACTCAAATTGAACATACACTCAACGGGTGAACGAAAGGACGGCTTCCTTTCACAATCGTTATCTTTGTAATCTGAATTGAAAATTCTAAGGAAACTAAATTAAGTATTGACGAAAAAATACTCTTTTATTGCAATTTATTCGAATACAACTTTCAAATATAAATTTAACAATGTAATTGTCTATTGAAATCAGTGACATGAAATATACCTATTATAATAAATCAACAATTTTTTTAGTCCAATAGAAATCTATTTTACCACAGACATTAAAATCATCTTTTAGAAAGATCAAATATTTACACTTTCGTAAAAAATAATATATCGGTGCTATTTCGTATTCTAAGTTTTATCTTGACCTCGTATTGCAAATCTTATTTTATTTAAATATTTTTATTATTTCATAAACGTACATCGTACGTATCTTTTATGGAACGACGTGCTTAATATCTGTCAACGACAAATGTGTAATAAATATCGACTGAATTTGAGAAGTTATAAATTAAGTTAATTTGAATTAGTTTAGAAACTTAATATCGTAGAGAAAAAGTAGACACATAAAACGAGATTCTAAATTAATTCAGGATAATTATTTTTGAAGGTGGTTGATTTCATCAACGCAAAGCCTTATAACCCGTGTAAGACAAAAAGTTCCTGACCTTGGGTCCCAGACAGCATCGTAACAATACTTTACCACTCCGATAAATTGGCTTTGCGCGTTACGAAATGTACTTTCGATTCAACAGGTGTCATTCGAGACAATTCAAGGGTGGGTGGAAGGCCGAGCAACGCTCAGACCTCAATTAAGGCTACAGATGTGTAAGGTCAAGGCTCCACGAGGAAAAGCATCGCACCCATATCCTCTTTGGATGAAATGCACATTGTGCAGCCTCAATCGAACAACAACTATTTTTCATTTTTCGTCGGCTTTTTTGATGAGATATATATTATTTCTATGACAGAGAAGTTAGTTTACTATTTTTAAACTGTCAAAATCAGAACCTTTACGTGGTAAGGAATAAAAGTTTATAGTGAACTTAAAAACAACAAAAGATTTTCTACTTCAGTTGATTAACTGAACTAAAATTCTAGTTATAATTAGTTTTCATCAATATTAAATTTGATTGATAAAGCGGAACTGATTCGTGATACTCAATTTTCTATTATGTCATAAAATATACCTGGAGTGTTCTCACGAGCTTTAATTATAATTTATATATGCAATCGTAACTATTATAAATATTGAGGGTTAAAAATGATGACTTTATAAATTGTATGTATTACTTACAAGTGGCGGCAAGCAGCTCAGGTAAGTACATCTTCCAAAAAGCACACTGCTTTGCTCGTGGCCCATAACCAATTTCTGTTGTATTAACATCTAGCGTTAAGAATTCTTTCTTTTCGTAAGTATGAGGCGGCCAGTTTGCTTCTGTCCATGAGCCACCATCGCCCATGTTGGGATTTCTGTAGAAATATTTGCATGGAAATATAATTTTAATTCAGTTGCACAGCAATTATTAGGAAGTATGAAAACAGAAGATGGATGTTATTAAAAACGTATAACTAATTCAATAATAATATCCATTATCCACACATACTTTATTGGTTTCTATATCTTTATGAACCAAATTATTGTTTAACAATTTTTTTAAGTACAGAAAATCATTATTTTCTAATAACATGCATCAAAATGCATGTAAAAACATTAAAAGGATGAAAAATAGATTAATGAATGTATTAAACACTAATTATATTTACTTCCTGTTGATTAAATTTTATATCGATTATTTACCCTGTCTTTGCGAAGTTGGCCCAATATTTCATCATCCTCTTGGACAAATGAATTTCGTCAGGATGATATCCTTTCGACTTATTCAAAGGTTCTCCAAAAACATAATTTATTTCATCTGCATGCATCACACCCGTCCACCTTGGCCATGGATTATTTAGCGACCTACGAAACAAAATCCAAAAGCCCTTCATCACAGCTCTCGAATACACTAGATTACTTTTCGACTGAAAATAATAATTTCAAAAATTTATTTTAAAAGCAATACTAATTAGGGAATTTGATTCAGTAAGAGTTGTTCTAATTCCACAGAATTATATTTTAATGAATATTCATTAGAGAAACAAAGTATGTGATTTTCGATACAAATATTCATAATAAATTTTTACACACTAATATGTTTGTATAAAACATAAAATCAATGTTTAAATTTGTCAATCAATTTTGCAAATTTTTTAATTAAAAATTTAAATTCTTAATTTCAAAATATTGGTTTTCTGAGTATTAATTATCTTAATGTACTTTTCTTTTTAATGGAATAATTGTAAATTAATAATTGTTTACATGTTAATTACTTATTTTTCCTAGATATAAATGATTCCTTCGATTTATTACAATTGCAAAACTATTTAAGTTTAAATGTTTGTGAAAAATTAATTTCACATTTATTTAATGCATGAATACTTTTTGTGTATTAATAAATGAAATATGATACATATGTTTTTCTAAACATTTTGTACTTTCATTTTTAAAAAATGCTTTTTTGTTTAATAATTTAAATTAGAGTTTACCTACTATTGTCATCTAAAATTATTAGTTAAGCATTAATTTTTCATATTACAAAATTTTTTCGTATTAAAAAATATTTGATAAATTTTTAGATGTAGCATTTACACTTGTTACACCGAAAATAACTATATTTTAGTGTATCTTTCGAATTAAAATTTCCATTGGTAATTAAACTTGCCTATGTTTGAAGTAATACATGTAAACAGTGTTTCCCGCTTGGGCATATCTCCCGGCGAATTCGTTGACATTGCACGTAAATTGATAATCACCAACAATTTTGTCAAGAGCATCACGGTTAACATTGGGGTCATCTGGGTGCAACCAATCGGTGTATTCATAGATGATAGCATGCCGTGCGATCTGGTTGACATAAGGGTTTAGTTCCGTGACTGCACGGATAAATTGGTCCCGTGACACTTGCACATCTTCTTTTCCATCAATTCGAAAGAGTTCCGTCAAATAATAAATGATGAAGTAGAAACCTTCTTCGGTGTTGGATCCCATCAGGATGTTCGCTTTCTTGAACGACTGAGTGGCTAACGACTGCTGAGGTGTTTCGTCTAAGAAAGTGCCATCTATCACTGGGACGAATGGGAATTCACAAATCCCCAAGGTGCCCCATTCGTTGTTTACCAGTTCTTTGGCATCTTTCTGTCGCAGACAGTCGATGGCTTCTGATAAAGCATCACGGTCATGCGGACAGCCCATAGCTTCTGCCAGTCTTAGGCCTCGGATTATCGATTCTTCACGAGTAATTATGGCCCAAGGTGCCGTTGGCGAACCAGATTGCATAATTGCTTGATTGAATAAGGGTCTGGTGATAAGAAAATGGCAATGTTATTTTACAATTTAATGTAAATATAAGAAGATGCAGTTTAATGACTTTATATTAAAAAATGAAATATTTAATATATTTACTGATTTTTATTATAGTTGACAGAATATGATGTACTTATTATGTATTTGAAATGTAAGTATCTTGTTTTTCTTTTTTGAAAAAATAGTTTTCTACATTACTAATATTAGAATTATAACCACAATTTCTTAGTTTTTAAACAAATTTATATGCTATTAGAATATTTTATAGAAATGTGATTTTAAAAATTAAATTGCAAAATAAATATCTAAAATATTATTTCTAGCTATTTCAATAAAGCTTAAACAGTTAATTCTATGAAATTTTATATTAAAGTGTTATATTAATATGAAGATAATTATTTTGAATATAATTAATTTTTGAAAAATTCTTCGTTTAAAATAATTTGTATAACTTTTATTACGATTAAAATTTCAATTTGAAATTGAAGATTAGAGAAGTATTTGGAAATGTGTGCATATAATAAAATAATTTTTTAAACGTAACTTTAAAAATAAATTTGAAAAATGAGCTTCACTTAAAATATTTACGAATAAAACTATGATTTGCATGATATATAGATTCATGGTATTATTAAAATATAAAGATACCCCGTCAATAAGTATACCTGTTTTTTATTCAAAATATATATGATATATATTTTTAATTAAATGATTTTTTAATATTATTTCAGAATTTTTTAATTATCAACTTATCATTATTTAATTCTAAAATGTTTCTTTTGGGTTTCATTTTTTCGATAAAACAATAATCAGATCTTATTATAAACTATTTGGTTGTGTAACGATCACTATTACTTTTTTTAATTATATATATATATTTTTTTTTTTAATCTGATATAAAAATATTTTGTAAGTTATACAGAGAAAAAAATTCTTAAATCGTAATGTATTACAATTACTGTAAAATAATTATAAAATTTTAGTTTATGAAAAATTTTCAAATTAGAATTCACTATTCATTCTGAAGAACCAATCTGATACTATTAATTATTACAATTTCAAATTGGTAATGTTTGGCGAATTGGTTTTCCACTGAAGACTTCATTACAAATGGTAATATTATCATTAAGGTTGAAAAAATGCAAATGTTATTTGTTTACAAAATATCAACTTGGGACAAATTTAGTTAAAGTATGGAAAATAGTCTGAACTAAATTGAAAAAAGTTCGGAATATAGTTCGGAATTATAATGATAAAGACTAAGACTCTAATTGAATCTACAGCATAGTGTAAGATATATTTAAACTCTTTATTAAATTTTCAACTTTAACAAAGTTGTTTTTAAATTCTTTACTAGTTAAATAATGTTAAAATACATGGAAATTTTGTATTTAACAAATTTATAATTTGTTAGTCGCTTGTTGAACACTTCAGTAAACTGTGCAACAATAGAGTAGGAAATAATTGAGATATAGACAAAATCTATACTAATTTTCAGATTTGTTTCCTTCATTTTATGTACTAATATACTGGTAAGAGACAATATAGAGAAGGTTTCAATATAAAACTAGAAAAATCTCTAGTAGTAGTCTAGAAATACTGCGAAGACGAAATAAAAGATTAACAAAATTGTACGGAATTTTAATAAATATTTATTTAATACACTTCGTACTATATTCTCGCTTAATGTTCGGTTGACCCAGATTATTTGTTAGTATATTTCCAAGATTTTTCTCAGATTTGCTTTAAAGTAATCCGTATCATAATATTTGTATGAAAAACAAATATATTTACGTTATATTTTATACGTATGATATGTGAAAATTAATTGGATGTTCATCCCCATTTTTTATGTGAAACGAGTGCTTAATAGGTGAAAAACTGAAACGCATTCTAATGTACTTTCATTTTCTGCATAGTAAAGCCAAACTAAAGAGAAGAAAAAATTATAATTTAAGTAATAAATTGAAATGTAACATAGAGTATATATTTATATAGATCAATGCAAAAGATGTACTTAGTATTTGTTTAATATATTAATATTGAAATTTTAAAAAATTACTACCATCTTATTTATAATTAATTTAAATTATTTCCAAATAATTTTATATATACAATATGAAACATTTTGCAATACTTTATACATATTTTTTTAATTATTGTTAAATAAAAAAATGTAAAAAGAACAATTAATGTCTCGCTACAGTTCTTACCTATGGAAGAACCAATGGCTACATAATTTTAAAACTACTTTTACTTTTATTAAAAATATTTAATCTAATATAGTCAAATATCTTCTTTCAACTATAGAATGGTTTTATTTGT
>JABFOX010002604.1:0-11238 GCA_022817665.1 Axea sp. ZL-2020 | reverse complement strand
CCAACACAGCTTGCCAAAGTAATCCATTGTATTGCTTCATATTGCTATTTATTTATTTGTTAAGTTTAAACCAATTCAATATATGAAATCTATTGGGTATACATAAGGTTTTTACTTTAACCCAACAAAACAAAATATATCATATAAAAAAATGTTCCAAAGAAACTCTCAGTTTTTCCAAAACAGACATCTATCTATACCAAAATTGCACCTCTAGTACCTTCCTCGAATAGGGTGTAGAGGAATAACTTTAATACATCAAATGGGAACTGTCATTTTTTTATTATAAATACAAATTATACGTAGAAAATATGTATATTTTATTCCAAACATTCTTTCTTATTCATAAAAGAAGACGCTGTGATTATTGACGTTAGGTTAAGCTCAAATTTATCATTTGAAACAAGTTTCAGTTTATTTAAAAAATAATTTAATTTTAATTAAAAAAAATCAATTTCTGTCTCACATAATCTGAAACTTTATTACTTCTTCCTTCAATGTTTTTTATAATCCTTTCAACGTTTTCTTATACAGTTATTAAATATGTATGATGAAAAGTTGTTACAAAATTCCTACGCAAACGACATCTAATGAGAAAGTTGTTTATAAACGCAGGAAAAAGTTTTTCATACAATTTTATGTCGATTTGTGCAAAACATTTAAAAATATAAAAGTTTCGTTGTTAAACTTTTTATTGTTAAAATTTAAACATTTTTTTCTAAAGGATATGTTTCAGTATAGTTGAACAAAAAGATATAATTTACAACAGAATAACATTTTAAAATAATATTTTCATATTTTCATAAGCAACGGTAAAATATTTTTGGTTCGAAACAAAATAATAAACAAATTGGGTAATAATTATGACGATAAATAGTAAGATTTTAATTTAAAAAATTCTGAGAAATTTTGATTCAGTATTTTGCGATTTTAGTGTCATTAAAACTTGATAATTTGAATATTTAAAACAAAACAAATGTATTCACAATTTTTCAATAAAAAATTCCCATTCTTAAAATTACATGACCTGATACACTTATAAACTGACTTTAAGTATTCCTTTATTCCATACTTAAAATAGTTTACCGTTGTCCATATGAATATAATATTATTATTTAATAATATAAATTTGACATCAAATATAGCTAATTTTCCAGCTATATTAAATCACATTCTTTTATAAAATATACCTTTTTGATAAAGAACAGATGTGGTTGTAAATTGGTCATAATAATTTTATGTATAATTTTAATTTATTTTTTACAACTGATATTTACGTTAATAGCGAAAAAATTATTACTCTAAAACTTGCTATCAAAAATGTATTGAGAAACCTTATTAATCAATTCGACATTAATTTGTATACTTATGCAACATTTTTCAAAGCATTCTAATAATATTATCAACTTAAATTCAACAATAAATCATTAAGGAAGACCAAAAAAGTTTCGTATCCATTTTTTGTCTCAGCTAAGAATAAAGATATTAAATTAATTCTTTTTGCTAACAATTTTTTATTTCTTTACGTATAATTGATAATTTTTAAATTTCATTTTTAATTGGTAAAATTGCGGATTTGGATTTCTGCAATGAATTTGGACTCGCGTGAAAAACACTTTCTGCGCGCAGCTTTTCACCAGTTTGTAATGTCATTTACAAATGAATGAAGTCTTGATAAAAGAGAATTCTTTCTTTGCCCAATACGTATGTTTATTCTTGATTTCTTCACTCCACTAGTACTATATTATAACAACGCATAATACACTCCATTTATCGTTTGTTCTTTCTGCAAGTAATCTATATAGATGATTCCACAAGCGTCCCAAATAATCGTGATCACCACCTCGCTGACTAATTTCATTTTTTTCAGAACCATACCGCCTTTAAAGCCTCACCCGTTTAAACTATTCTTTCGTCTCTAAATGTAGCGGTGTATTCGTGTTTCGTGTGTCGTTATGCATCGACGCAAAAATTTGTCAAAATAGCGATAAAAAAGTACCAAACCAACCTTTGAATCAATGACATGATTGAGTTTATTCTCTGTTAAGAGCAAACGCAGCATCTATCTTGTCGAGACTTTTATCACACCTAGTTTTTCGTGCAAAATTGAAAACACTGTACCTTTTGCTACGTTTGTGGTCTAAGCTATTTCAGTTACTTCTACTGAACATCCGGAATGAAAGTGTCATTTATAAATATGCGACACCATTTAAACTCATTTAACCAATTGTAAATAGTCATAAACACAGAAGCAAATGTGCCATAAATTCTATCCAAATAGGCTTTGATCTCATCCAGTGTTAAGTTTTTTAAACAGACGTGTTTAATCACCGAAGAAAACTCATTTTTGTCTATTTATCTAAATAAGTATAAGTTGTTTCAATCATTTATAAAAATAGAGCCTCGATGAATATGGTTGAAATTTTAACAGTAATCTAGTGAGAGGTAATGGCTACGAACGCCGTATCATAGATTTTCTCAGAACTTATTGAACATCCCTCATTTTAATATTATTAATACAATTGCTATTACTGATTTATTGACTACTATAATTAATAATGATTGATAATTAATAACCGTCAGTTTGCAGCAGTGGAAAAATTACTATGACTAGTCGTATCTAGCAAAGTCTAATGGTTACGACTTATACATATAATCATTATGACAGAATGTTAAGTAGTACTTTCAATAAGTACTACTGAATATAACTCTTTTGACCTATAATAAATGGCATTGCAATCCTAATTTCTTTCTATCATTTTGTAGCATTTTACAGCATATTTCCCAGAATGATAACATTCATTTTTATTTTAAACAATTGACTTCATTAGAATTTTGTGGTCATTACGTTATTATTACGAATATTGTTTTATAATAATACTTTCAACTATACATTTTTTTGTAAAAATGGAAGAAATCCAGGAAATCAAATTATAAATTAAGGAATCAATTATTTAAATCATTTAAAAAAGTATATAATTAAAATTAAAATAATTAATTAAAAACAAAATGACACAAAGACAGGTTTGTTCTTATTATGGTAGTATCTGTACAGTATTTTACTTTAAAAAACAATTTCGTGAAACAAAATCCTTCTCATTAGAAAGCAAACAAACAAAACTTAACTAATTTTATTCTGAATGATTTATATTGAGTTAAGAAAATGAATTTGACAAAAAGGTAATATTTTTACAATACACTCTTATTACAATGGACCATGAACATTTCCAATTATGAAATCTAATTTAAAATGTTGTTGTTCTTCACCTCCTCACTGCCGAGGTCAACAAACATTTTAACATAGATGAATGTCCTTATTAAAAATAATAATTTATTTCAAACATCGTTCCAAATAAAACTTATTTCTCCAAATATTTTATCATCTTAAGTTTAAATATACTTAAAACTTATTTGTAATTAACGTCAGTATCAGTTTATTTCATGAGCCTATAATTTTTATTATAATATATACTTAATTACCACTTTCTCTGACTTGTCAAAATGTTAATTGAATATTAAAATCTCTATTTTTTGTATATAATTTTATTTTTCATCATTTCTTTTATTATAACTTTTAGTATCTAGGTCCTTTTTAAATAATCATTTTTGTTTGGTCAGAATTCATTAGTCATAAGAAAGTTTTGTGTTTATTGTTTAAACGTACCAAATTTGTACAAACTGCAAGTTATTATCATATTGGAAATTTGATTGTAACTGTATTCAATACAATTTAATACAGTTCAATATTTTAATACAATACTATATTCAATAAAGTTACAATCAAATTGCACAACAGTTTGTACAAATTTGGCATGTTTAAACAATAAACACAAAGTTTTCTTATGACTAATGAATTCTGAACAAACAAATACGTGAAGCTTTTATTTTACTATCTTTAACTGAACAGCCATGAAAACTAACATACAAATGTTATGAAACCTCCTATAAACCAATCATAAACGCTTACGTAACATTAACGTATTGTAGATTATTTTATAGAACTTTGTTATCCATTGATTCTGAACATCCCGTTTCATATTAAAAGGAAATACAATTAATTGTGTTCATCTCTCTCCTCTCTCTTTCAAAACTGATTGATTAATTTTTAACCATTCATCATTTGTTGCATAATTTCGAAATTTTATTTATCATAAGCACATATCTTTATACGTTTAATGTATAATACGAAATAATCTGACAGTCATTTTACACAATTTTATGTGTATGAATTACACAATTTTATGTGTTTATTCTTGAACATTACACAATAATTTTATACATAAATCTTGATAAATAACCTTGAAACATGTTCAACAGTATGTTATCAATGCATGTGCAAGGATCACCTTATTTGCACTTTTTACGCATTTTACAAAGAGCATCACAAACAATACTGTAAAAAATTACACTCAGTTATAAATATTAATAACAAATTTTTATTGCTATAACAAACGTTCATTAACAGTTAAACAGGTGCAGCACTATGTAAGATGCGTGTGACTGAATCTTCAGTTGCACGTATGCGTAAAAACAATCGTAACATTACCAATTTCTGTAATGAATTATTCATTAATGACTACATTAAAATGTTGTATTAACGATCAATTGGTAGTCTTAAAATATACACCTATATCGTGTATCAGTGCACCCTAGCGATGCATCTTTTAAGAGTCCTGTCACTCTCTGAAACGAAATGGCAATTTTTTCAATACAAATATTGAGTTTGGATATCACGTAGTGTGATAGATGCATCGTTGGGATGAGCTTATATATCATGTAGGTGTACCTTTTTAGACTACTAATTGATCGTTAAAACAACTTTTAATTATTGATTTCTGTTATTTGACAGTTATTAAATAATAAATATTTGTTATATTATTTAATCATTCTTGTTAACTTTCTGAGATATCTCAAATATCTCAAAATATTTTTGGGGAAAAAATGTTCAAATAATTACAATTATATTTATTCAAAATGTTACGAGTTAATGTATAAATACTCGTTTAATTTTAACATAAAAAACTATATTTTGTTTATTATTTTATTAAAAGACTGCAAACTGAAAAAATTCTTGGTCAACTTTCAAGTATTAATCTTATTTTAAAATCCAGATATTTAATTTATAAAATAATAATAGATCGCATGTAAAGTATTGCTCTATAATTTTTTTAAATTTATATATGTAAATAAAGAAGGAATTGAAAGAGTTCAGATACTACAAAAAAGAAAAAAAACACACATTTGATATCTTAATTTGTAATATTTAAACGTAAATCTGAACGTAAAATCTGAAAATGCTTAAAGTGTTGATCATTGTTATGAACAGATTTAGGTTCTGAAATCCACAAGTAGGATCATAAATCCAGAAATGTACAACCATGTTCAATAAATACGTTATTACATCGGAAGGGCTGTGCGATAGAGTAACCGCAACTGCTCTGACGTTTAAACGTAATGTTGTTTCACAAAAAAATTATTTTAAAATGAATTTAATGTGTATAATGTAATAGTGAAATACGTGAAAAATTCAAGTAATTTAAAAATTTTATTAGGAGCTCATTTTAAGCGATTAAAAAGTTTAAATGTAGACGATATGTCTATAAATTATTTACTACCCATTTTAATTTCTTGATTTATCGTATATTTTTATCTTTATCGAATTGCTTTATACATAGAATTTTTTAAATAATTATTTACGTAATTTTTTAATGTACTTTCTGATTGTACTGTACTGTACTGTACGTAAACTCATGACATTTGTATATTTTATGAACTTATATATACATATAAAATAATAAGCTTTATTTTATATCGTTTAGATTTGATAGATCAATTTATCGTGTTTTGTACATTATTAATTTCGAAAAATATTCATTTCCAACAAAAGTTTTAATAAACATATGAACAGAACTGAAAAATTAATTTATCAGCGTATATTCTAGTGATATTATATCTAGAGAATTTAAATTAATAAAATATATGAAAGTAGTATTTTCGGATTGTATAATTTCTGTCTTTAATAAGCATTATCAAATTAGTTTGATCATTTATATATTAATTGTATTTATTAATGTGACGCTTAAATTACGATTTAATTTTTATAAATGTATACAATTCATATAGAAATAAAATTAAGTAGAAGGTTTTTAATTACTTTTAATTGAAAATCAAAACAGAAAAATAAGTAGTTATGTAAAAGCAGATATAATATGACAAGAATAGCACTGTTCAATTTTCATCTATATATATTCTTTTTCATTAAATTACATTTTTCTTTTTCATAACATTTATTAAACTGATTTTTAATTTAAACTCTATAAACGACTTTTATTTATATGCAATAATTTCTGTTTCTGTTAAGCTGATAATATAAATTCTATTATTTATTACATAAATTCCTTTTACCACATATGCTACGTGTTTCTTTTATAATTTGATGAAGTAGTCAGTTGCAATATGTATTAATGTTTGTTTAATTATATAAATTTATTTTTATTTGCACTATTATTTATTTATTACGAAATGATGAATTAATAACACTTGATATATTAGATATATTTACGATAATTTACTATTAGAACCTTGTAAAAATTCTCACTCTTTCCTAACAGATGATATTATCAGTACTACGTGCATATTATTTCAAATGATAACACATTTACAAGGAAGTACTGTCGATAAACTTGAACTTCAGTGTATGTTTGTTCGCTACAGTGTAAGCAACGTTCCCTTTCTTACTTCTAAAAATGTCGAGTTTTGTGCCAAATAAAGAGTATTTGCGAGCGATTTTATTTAAATCTACTGCTCTATTCACTATTCGATTCAAAAGAAATCTACTGCTGAAGCACACAAAATTCTTCTTGATACTTATGATGAACATGATCTGTCGGAAACGACATGCAGAAGCTAATTTCGACGTTTCAGAAATAATGATTTTGATCTTGGAGATAAAGATGATAATAATAATCGAAAATCAGAAATTGGAAAAATTCCAAAATCCATGTCAGAAGGTTGAACTCGGAAAATCATTACGAGTAGATTACACAAGAATTTAGAAACATTTGAAAACATTAGGAATGATTCAGAAGCAGGGACATTGGGTGTAGTCCGTTGGGTGTAACACCGAATAGCGGCTGTATATTACATGTAAACAACAGAAAAGAAAAGGTTTTTCGCATCGTATCGTAACTGGCAATGAAAAGTGGATACAGTGCGATAACCATAAGTGTAAAAGATCGTGGAGTAAGCCAGGCCATGCCTCAACATCGCAAAGCCAAATATCTATGGTTCGAAGCTTCTGCTCTACATTTGATGGGGTCAGCAGGGTGTAATTTATTATAAGCTTCTCAAACTGTACGAAATTATCACAGGAGTTTGCTGTTAATTGCTACTGATGGGTTTAAGCCGAGCCCTAAAGAAAAAATGGCTGTTATACGAAGACACGACAAAATGATTTTGTTACGTGACAAAACTCTACCACATGTTGCGAAACCAGGGAAGATCTACTTGGAAACACTTAAATGGGAACTCATGCCCCACCCGCCGTATTCACCGGACATAGCCCCTTATAATTATCACTTATTCCGTTCGATGACATATGACCTGTGTCTGAATACCGCTTTCATTCTTGTGAAAACACCAAAAAAAGTTTTCTTTTTTTTGGTTTGGGTTTTCATTTCTTAAACTAGCGTGTTCCGAATGGTTACACAATTAACGCTACTCGGATCAAAACCGAGACACCGGTTACGGGAAGGGCGCAGTTGGGCTTGGATGCGGAATCGGTGAATCGTGTGATGTCGTGAATGGTTATCGGTAATGTAGTCGTTGGGATCGGTGTGTCTTAACAAACAATGATAAATATAATTAGCGGAGTACTTTATAATGCAAAAATGTCGAAGTACTTTATGATATTGTCGATATATCTCATCTTGGTAAAATTATGCACTACATTTTTTTTAAATGTATATACTCAGTCTAATTTCATAATTTTTTTAAAGTTTATTACAAATTCCCATGGTTTTAAACTACTACAGCATACGAACAATTTTTTCGTTTAGATATGATAAATACAAATTTTATAATAATTCGGACTCATATCTAAATACTCACATAAGTTATTTTGTGTATGTGAATTATGTATTCACATAAATTATGTACAAAAATAGAAATATTATTCCTCGTAAAGAAGAATTATTCTATTGATTAACATTTCTATATTTTAAAATACATAGATTCCTTTTTCGACAGATGTACATCACTTATTTCATGAAATATTTTAATTCTCATTTATATTCAGACATTCATTCCATAGATTATACTCTGAATGTACCAAAAGCAAGAGTATTTAAATATAAGAAACAAATAACAGTGTAAATAAATAAGAAAATTAACTATCAATAAATAAAAGAGAAAACTTAAGTGAATAAAAGAAATAATTAAAATAAAGAAATCGGTAATATAACAAATAAGTAATGAAATAAAAAACGTACGGAATGGAAGATTAAAATACAAGCTTTATTCGTGTCCAATAAAGAATATAATATCAATATTTAAGGGAATACATCGTTTTTGAGGCGAAAAACAGCATATTATTTTCTTTATTTTTTGCAATATAATTAAATAAAAAAGTGAAATCTTTCACGTTATGAAAAACGCTCTTGCTCGTCTGTAACAAGAAATAAGTACACAATTTACCCGACTAAGTGATCTAAATTCTAAATCTGAATTTTTACTGGACGTTGAAAATTTATTAAACAAGAATAATGATTTTAACAGTCTTGAAAGGAATTGTACAAATACGAGTGAATTTTATAATACTCATTTTAATGGAACAGAATTCTACGTCAAAATATGTAACTGCAAGATTTTACTTCACAGTAGAAAAGAAACTGAATCTAAAGCTTTATTAGAGCTTCATATCTTTATAATCTCGTATGGAGATATTTTTCCAAACCTGAGAGTTGCACTTCAAATACTCCTTACTATTTCAGTATCACTTGCCAGCTGTGAACGTGTGTTCAACAAACTAAAAATAATTTTCACATATCTAAGATCAACAAACAAGATCGCCTAAGTGGCCTAGCATTTTTAAATTCAGAAAGAGAAAAAATTGAAATAATTGACTTAGATGAAGTAATTGATAAATGTGCTTCATCAAAAATAAAAAAATATCTATATAGTACTTAATTCTATTCATTTATTATTATTATTATTATTATTATTATTATTATTATTATTATTATTATTATTATTATTGTTATTATTGTTATTATTATTGTTATTATTATTGTTATTATTATTATTATTATTATTATTATTATTATTATTATTATTATTATTATTATTATTATTATTATTATTATTACTAATAATAAATATAAATACTTATAAATAATGTATAAGTATAGTCTGTCTAATAATGGCTTGTACGACACAACTCACAGTCGATACTATATTGTGCTACTTTTTTTGTTCCTACAGTAGATTTTACTTTTCTCTTAAACGCTTTTCAGTTGCGAGAAACTTAGTTTTCAAAACTTTGTTCAAAATACATGTTTTTGAAATGAGTGACGCATACACTTCGCGCTTCGAAGCAGTTTTCTTCACTTTACATCCTAAAGGACCAAAAATGCCATTGAATATTATCACAAAATATATGAACAAATCTAAAGCATTCATTGCCAAGTAGGTTAAGTGTTATTCCAAGTCAAAATCAGTTGATGATTTACGAAAATGTAGCAATAAAACTAAATTTACAAAAGAAGATATCAAAAAAGTCGTAAATATTTTTGAAATTCAACCGACACTTTCTCTTTGTCAAGAAAGGGCAAAATTAGTGAAGATTATAAGAAGATACAAATACCATTGGAAATTATACGAAAATATCTCCCACAGAGTGATTTTAAATATCATAGTACTTTGCAAAAACCGTTGCTCTCCAATAAACATATTGCTTCACGAATCAGTTGGGCAAAAGAAAATTTAACTCACGATTGCAATGTATATACAATGTATCTTTACAAATGAATCTTCCTTTTAGGCTAGATTTGTCACACAACGGTTCTTGGTCTACCTCTATCACTAAACTCGTTCAGTGGACCGTTAAACACACTGTAAAAGTACACATTTGAGGCTGCTTCTTTGTATATGGTTTTGGCAAACTTGTTTTATTTACTGAAAATTTAAACATTGAAAGAATGCTCAAAAATATATCAGAAATATTTGGTAATATTTGCTCAATATTAGTATCCTAGCAGAAATGAAGATTAGATTCTTCAAGAGGATAATGACCCCAAACATCGCAGGTCTGTAGCGATTGGAAAATTAAAAATGTTGAAACATTTAAGTGACCTCACAATCACCTGATGCAAACCCTATAGAAAATATATGGTCCCTAATGAAGAGAAAGCGTCATGATAAGCGTACGTTCACCCTTAAATAATGATCTGCAGAAATTCGGCGTATTTAAAGTTCTCTGCCTCGAGAATATGCTCAAAAATTGGTAGAAAGCATGCCCCGAAGATGCCTACAAATTATAAACATTAGTGGTGATTAGACTTCATATTGAAGTAAAATCATTTTATCTCACATCATGTACAATATGATCAATACTTTTTTTTACTAATAAGTGCACTTTTATTACAATTATACCGTATACGTCCTTACTTGGCAGACTGTATCTATTACATTTTTTGTTTAAAATATATGCTTATAAATTAATTGTATAAATATATAAAATAAATATTGTCTTTTTAACTAATTTTAGAAGATAGTAAGTTCGATTTTCCACAAACACGTTTCCGAATCCAATCCTTGATCATTTTAGCTAGACTTTTTTTATCAAATTTAAAGCCTATCATCCTGAATCTGTGATTATATGATATAAACAGTATGGTATTTTATAGAAGCGTAGTTAGATAGCAACTATTCGTAATATACAGTGTGATTTATGATGAACTGACACATTTCTTTCTTTAATTATTTTTATTTATAGATATATATATATATAGAGTATTCATAGTTCTCTCAATACCCCAATTTCAGCACCAAATTAAGCAGAATATTCTGGAGTTTCGATTGCCTGTCACTAGATGCGCAGATGTTCATGTTTTATTCGTAATTGTTAGTTTTATTGTCGGCAACTGGTTTTAAGATTTTGTTTTAGTCAACGTGAAAATGGAGTACACATTAAATAAACAACTCTTCCTTGTAGAGCAATACTGGATTACGAATTCAATT
>JABFOX010002603.1:0-11239 GCA_022817665.1 Axea sp. ZL-2020 | reverse complement strand
AATATTTCGTCCAGAGTTAAACGTAAAACCTATGGATGAATATAAAAAGTAATCCAATGGATGAAAGTTTTTTTTTAAATAAAAGGATACATTGCATATTTCACGTGGAATGTGTGATATTACTCAAAAACGTTTTAACTAAGAATGCCTTAAAATTCAAATGACTTTCGTTTTTGTACATAATTCATGGGCATTAGACATGTAATGCCATTATCTATTTCCTTTCAAACTAATTAAATTACAATCGTTAAATCACGTTTGTTCGTAGTGCAGAGGATGCGACGAAAGTTGTAATTAAATTAATAACTTGTAATAAACTGTGCGCTACCGAAAATTCTACCGCACAGTTTGAACGAGAAATGTAGTTGGCAAAGTTAATTTTATTAAGATATCAATCATGCATCAAAATTTGATCAATAGCATTAGCATTGATTCACGGTAAGTAATACATCAAGAAGATTTATCGTCGAGATAGCATCTAAAGATGTTAGTTGATTATGAAGCGAACTATCATGATTATGCATTGAAGTTATATAGTGACTCCTCATTTTCAGTACTCGGATCTCAGTAACACGACTTACCCTAATTTGAGCAAGACTGTCTTTGCGATCTTCATGGTGCTTGTACCCATTCTACTGCTGAACATGCTGATTGCTATGATGGGGAACACATACGCTCACGTCATTGAACAGAGTGAAAAAGAATGGGTGAAACAGGTGATAAACTTAATTAACTTATTAAACAGAGTATCGTAAAATTAATGCGATAAAAAAATGAACGAACTAATTCATCCACATGTTACAACGCTCCTCTATTTTAAAGCACATTTTTCCGGTACACATAATGCGATTTCGTTTTTTGCTAACTCTTCTTTTTGAAGTTTAATGAATTACTGAAGGTTTTAAATCGTGTTAACATTATACGTAAATTTTCATTAGTGTAATTTTGTCATGCATGATATTATGTTAAGTTTTCTATAATTTGAGTAAATTGGAGACTTTGCGTAGACGTGGTCTTGATTTTTAGAAACGACCGATTAATATACGGTGGATTATTAACAGAATAAATGTAAGTAGTTTATATTTGAGTATACGTGAAGTTTTCTACACTCAGAAATAGCGACTTGAACCGCTTTACTACTTAATTTATAGAAAGAATCGTATCCCTTAAGGACTGACTTTACAATCAAAGTTAGAACGATAAACTCAGTTTAACTTTCTAAAGCTGTTAGCTGAATGATCGATTGTAGAGTTAGACTGAGTTTATCTCTTCAACTTAGATTGTTCTGAATCCGATGAACTGGATTTTATAAATTTAAATATAAATATGTATATTAATCAGCATTGATTCATATTTGCAACAAATTAATGGTTAAGTAATTCCATTCATTCAGCAAATAATTATAATATACTGAGATTAGTTTGTACATTTGAATAACTGTCGAAATCAGAATTACAATATTCGAATTTAATTTTTGTTTTAATAAATTTGTAAATTTTGTTATCTATTTATAAAAGATAATCGACATAATTATCGATTATTCATTAATTAAGTTATTGGAGTTATAATTATTATGCATATAAAATTGTATAACAAATAATATGTTCAAGTAAAGGTCAATTAATTTAAACTCTGAATAAGTTTTCAACGTTTAACCTCATGAAAATGATAAATCTGGTATCTAAGATTAAAAATAGATTGACACCAATATAGAATAAATATGTGTAACAAGGTATAACAAGAAATCATGGAGTACGCATGAGCTATTTTCAAATTAAACCATTTTCACACACTCTAATAAATAGTAAAAATTGATTAGCTAGAAGTATGTATAGAATATTTCCTGATAACTTGTATTTCCTTAAGAATAATGTACTATTGTCAAACATTTGTCAACTAACGGATTAGATGTCTGTCAAATTTTTGTATTTTTATCTTGTTTCCAGGCTGTTACAATCCATTTTAATTTTATATTTTTCCCATCTAATAACAGATTGTTTTCTGTTTGTATTATATTTTATTTTCGTGATAAAATACTAAATATTTATTAATTTTTTATCGTTGAAATTAAATTATTTCATTATATTATTGTTTATTACATGATTACGTGTATATATACATGAATTATATTATCTTAATTTTTAAAATACGTTTAATATATTACAAAATTCAATATTAAGTGAAGTATTGTTTATATTAATTGCAAAAATATTATACTTGAAAAATAGCTGTTCAAATTATGCAGTTCCTGTATATTTCATGATTCGGGGTGCAACATGCCTTTCATAAAAAAGAAGTATTAAAATTAATGTGAAAATGACCAGAAGCTATTTTGTAATTCTAATATATTTTCATGCAAGAAGTTTCTTGTGCTCTGATTTATAGAAAGTATGATATTTACTATATTGAACATTACATACAAATGGTTAATTCAACATATATACGTCAAAGTTAGCACAATAGTAAATTTAATCTTGAGATTTTAACTCATATATTATTCAACATGAATGAAATTTATGAAAAAAACATACTTTGAAAGTATTTAATTATAAATAAATAAATATAAATATATATACATACATATATAATTTATTTGTTCAAATACAAATAAAATATATGTAGCATGCACTTCAATATATATTTTTGCCTGTGTAGGTTAACAACGCAAAGCTGCCAAATAAAATATTTGTAGAGGGAAACAATATTTATTTCGGTCAATATTTCGGTCGTATCGATTATTTTATCGATGATTATCCAAACTGCAATACAAACTATATTTTTACTTAAAAAAGCAATTGAATTATTATTTATTACTATGGAAAATAATCGTACCTTTCAGCAATAAATGTAACAATCTTAGCGTGGTTATAGTTGCTATTAATTTTATTATTATTTTCTGCAATCTGGAGATTAATGTTTTACATTAAAAACATTAGTGAACTTTATCTTTACTTTTATATTAAGTTATAAATATTAAACTAACATTTTTTAGCATCTTAAGAATTTAACATTTTATGTATAAAATATGTACATACGTTTTATAAAATACATGTAAATTTAGTTCAGTTGGTTTTACTTTAATCAAATCATGAGTAAGTTTTTGTTATTCAGAATATTTTATAAAAGTTTATTTGTTAATTATGACTTAGTGTTATGTTTATTCAGTTTAATTGCTTTTAAATGTCATATTTAAATGTTAATTAGGAACATTTGTAAAAATATTAATTAAGCAACTGCATTAATGTATTAAATAGTTCAATAATCTAATTGAAATGAATTGGTATTGTTGTTAACAACAGTGGGCAAAAATCGTGGTGTCTTTAGAACGTTCAGTATCGCAGAAGGACGCCCACAATTATTTGCAAGAATACAGCATTAAGCTGGGTCCAGGAGATGATCCTAATAATCCGGCATCCGAGCAGAGAGGTGTTATGGTAATCAAGAGCAAATCGAAGACCAGGGCGAAGCAAAGAAAGGGCGCTTTGGCCAATTGGAAGGTAGTGTGCTAGAATTCACCGCTGCACGAATATATATACTCATAATTCTCATTTCTCTGCATTATTCCCGACTTTATGAATAATTCAGTGAAAGCTTTGACACACTGAATGTTAGAAGGCGTTGAAAATTTAAATTGAAAATAAAAAATAAATTCTTCTTGGATGAATTACAAATGAAAGGATTAAAGCTAATAAAAGATAAGGATAATTGCTCGAAGAATTACATTTTGCGATCAAATTTTCGAAAATTCTACTTAGTTTCGCTAATAAGATTTAGCACAGAATTAGACATTGCGACAATTAAAATGTAAATTTTATGTAAAAGGAATTAATTATATACTTTGAAAAGCAAATATTTTTAGCGCTTTCGTTCTAAAAAGATTAGCAGTTTAATGGTTTATGTTTCGCTAAGAAAAAAGAATGCTTTATCTAAACATTTGTTGCTACTTATTAAAAATAAAGCATTATAAATTAATAATTAGCTTAGTGAATATAAATAAATCAGGGCTCACATTTTATACATTTTAAATTCATTTTAAGTTCATATTTTTACTTTTATTATTTAAATCTATACTTTTCAGTATGCTACGATTTGTTTTATATTAATTTATACATGACAAAATGAAAATAAGATTTTTCAAGAAATGCATGGAAATCAGAAAAAGTTATTTGTTTTCGATTCAGAACACACTGCGTGTTTGCTTTTCTATGAATTTCTTACACGTTACAATGCGACGCAATTTTTTCCCTTTTAGTTGAATTCGTCTAACACGAGACTCAAATAAAAATTATTATGCGTAATAAGAAAGAAAAGAAAAGAAAATAAAATAAAAGAAAAGGCCAAATTTATTTCATGAATATTGACAGTCTTATTACAATACGACGTTGATTGCGAGATATATAATTAAATATTATTTCATTTTACTAAAATCACGTCATATAATTATCACTTTAAATTAAAAATCTCGAATTTTATTATATATTTATTTTATTTCAGTTTTTAATGTGTTAAATTCTATGACAAGAAAATGTATAATGTATTACAAGAACACAGTTTTATCGCATATAATTTGTTTCGTAATAATAAAGTTATGTAAATGAAGGAACAACATTTTATTTGACTGATGTTAGTTATGAGAGCTTTTAGAGATAAAAGGATAATATATTTTATTAATAAATATACTCTCTCATCTGTCACTTATTTCTACACTATCAGGATTCAACGTCTCTCTTATTTCTACATCCAATATGACATTTTTTTGTCTGCAACTTCACTCTAAATGGTTAGATGCATTTTTTTATAATCAATGTGTCAATATTTAAACTGAATAAAATGTTTATATTGTTTACAAAAAACTGAATTTTATTTACTGTTGTGAAAAATATAAAAAACAACAAAATTTGTTGATAATTATTAAACAAATTCATCAATAAAATATTATACCAAAATTAAATAATATAATAAAGAAATATTATATTAGCACAATATACACAAATTTAATAATAATTTATATCTCAGTGAATAATTAATATATACAAAACGAAAATATATTTTATATCTGTTTTTAAACAATATAATAAATTAAAAATATTTTTAAAGATACACTAAACCTAAAATATAACATACCAATGCAATAATTGTAAGGTAAATTATGATGATTATTTTATTTTATTTAATTATATGTATAAGAAAAAAAAAATTAAATATTTTTAAAGTATATTAAATAAAAATTTAACATACGTTTTAAAATTGGAATGAAAAATGCCACATTAAATTGTATACAAATGTTACGTCGTAATTATTTGATTTAAAACCAAGGTTATTTTTTTTTAATTTTGTTAACATTTACATTCAAATAATTAATTATTTATCCACTTTACGCAACAATAAAGTTTTTTGCATAATATTTTGCACAAAATATTTAATGCAATTATATTGTATTTATTTTTAATTGGACATATGTATGAATTTTGATTTTATTTTTTTATTTTACTAAAAGATTGAAATACTTTAAGAATTTTTATTTTCTACGTGGAATTATCTAACATTTTAATAATTGTTTCAAATAAAAAATGTTCATAATTTGAATATAATTATTAATATACTTTATTGGTACATTTTTCTTTAAAACACTTTGTTATTTCGATTTCAAATTACTATTTCTTATTTCAGTTTCAAGTTTTTTTTATTATTTTTATAGGTTATTTTGTGTTGATTAGATTACTTTATATTGATATTAATCTCTCTGTTTTATAAATTTCCAAAGTTTATTTCATTTTTATATAAATGAGTAAGATTAAAATTGTAGAAATAAATGACATGCCTAAATAAGTGAGTGTATAATTAAGTGAGAGCCGAGGGTAATAATGTTTGTATTACGGAAAAATTTCCCATGCTGTATTACACAATTTTACTCTTATATCAACATGGTTGAGAATGAAACAAATAAAGTGCCATTAAATAATAAATAATATTCTGCGTTAATATTTATATTAATTTTTGTTTATTATATTTCCTTATATTTATATGTTAAATGAATTTTGTAGTGATATTCATAATTATACAAAATTGTAAACCAAAATGATGTGATTTTTAACATCTAATATATATAGAATGAACAATACTCAGTTTCATTTGAAATTAATCTCACTATATTCACTAATTAGGTTTATTTGTTTCAAGAAATTGTATTATACTATAATTCGGTAACGTTTCTATTGTTTTATCTCTTAAGATAACTTAACGTTAAAAATATGTTATTGGACAGTTAAAAATCTGTATTTTTGTAAACTTTAAACGAAAATGAATAATAATTTTTTTCATTATATATATATATATATATATATTCTCATCTTTTGTCGGTATATTTTGTTTTGAAACCGAGACTTTATCAACGCAGTATATTTCATTAAATTGAAAGTCAATCTACTTAAATGTATTATTGACAATACCAATAGAAACATGTTTCAAGAAATGTGATGTTGCTCACAATTATCACAAATATGTTTGAAAAATATATATAATAATTCAAATTAAATATTCTGTTTTATATATATATATATAATATTTATTTCAATTTCATGCATATTTTATAACGATTTAAAATTTATGATTGATCTTACAACGATTATATTAATGAATCAAAAATAATAATTTTGCTGAAATACGAAATTTAATAAAAAATGTAATAGAAGATAAAAATAATGTATGGGAATTAATTATAATGTTAAAAAAAGTGTTATAACTATTATAAGTTCTATAATTACAATTGATATTTCGAGTACTAACATCACTTCTTAATCTATCACACCAAATTAATGAATGAAATTGAATCTTTCAATTTCAAATTACGGTAACTTCAAATATGGTAACAAAAATAATTTACGGTCGACTATATATTTGTCAAAAGAAAGCCGTTCGTTTTTTAAATATTAATATCTAATTCTGTCCTCTATTAATAAGTCACAATTGCAATGCCGACCAATGTGACACATCATTTAATTTTAAAGTAATGATTTTTAATTTTAAAATAAAATTAATTTGCGGTTGATTATATACTGATAAGTTCGAAGATAAATTGTAGAAGGAAACATAAAATAGTTACTTTTTCAATGTTAATTTTAGTTTTGTTTGACGAAATAAAACGTATTACATTCACGAACATTGATTGATTAATAAATTGTAGAGTTCTGTAATTATATTTTCTGGTTCGGAATTAACATTTTACTTAATTCAATTTATTTTCTTATATGGTAAAACATTTTTATGTGACAACAGAGTTAACTACTTTTTATTATTACAAAGATTTTATTTAATTCATGATATAAATGCTTTTTATATGGAAAGTATTAGATTTGTTGGCATAAATAATATGTTGAGTATACTGTACTAAAAAGTTGTATATATAAATTGTGAACTTAAAAGAAGCGCATTAATACAGATAATGACAAATTAGAGCGGTTTTTAATCGACAAATACCTTTCTTTTCTTTAACAAATTAATTACTTATCTTTTATTTACACTTATTAGGTGTACTGTAAAAAAATTGTTTTTTCAAATACCCGTTATCACTTAATAATTATCAGTAGTCGTATATAAGAAAACATTATAAAAAATATATTATTTACACATTACATTTTATTTTAAAGAAAAGTAAATAATTTTAGAGTATACAATGTCATTCTAAAGCCGATAAATAAATTAAATCATAACGCCACCGTAAATGCTATACACGTGCAAACAAGTTTTTGTCACAAGGGCTCAAATCATAAGGGATCACATGATTATAGTGCATATACTACGTTTTTTGCTTATTCACTATTCGAATGTTCCGTTTTTAAGTTATATATTTTTATCCTGAATTTATGTTATGAGTTATTTTTACTTTTATATATGTAAATTAAAAAATATCCATTTATTCCTTTTTTAGATCGGTTATGGGATGATAAAAATTAAAAACTGCGAAAAACTGTTTGTTTTATATCGAGATATACTACTGCATTAGTGTTATAATAATATAAAATTATTCTTTTAATATATTTCGAACAAAATAAGAAAATTAAATGTTGAATTATTTCTGAAATAAAAAGTGATTATATGCAGTATATATGTTCGTTTATTTAAATATAAAAATATTTAATTTATTTATATAATATATATATATATATATAATAAAATAATAAAAAATAATAAATAAAAAATATATATATAAAAAAAATGACCAACTTCGCTGTCTAATAACTTACCTTATTATTAAGGAAAGAGAAGTATATGTTGTTCTTTTCCATTAGACTACTTGATTATAAATAAAACAAAAATAAAATATATATATATATAATTTTGTAAGTTGGCGTTTTATTCTGTAATTTACCTATTGAACTCATCAGTAAGGCTTAGGTAAATTAATGCCTTAAATGCACTGTTCTCGTTAGCTTCTTGATATTATATAATAAAACTGAATCAAACCTCTTCAAATTATTTACCATGTTGCCAACAAAATTTATTTATAATGATGTAGTAATGCTAGTAGCTTAAAGGAAAAGAATAACATATATGTTCTTTCCTTAATAATAAAGTAAGTTATTAGTCATAAAAATTGATCGTTAATTTGGAAACAGTGTTAATAAAACAAACGTTTAAATTTCAATATTTATTATATTCGCTTTGGAAATATTAAGTTATTCATATTGATAAAAGTTTATGACAACTTTTTAAAAGATGACAATTAAATTACAATTATTAACACACATATATATAACAAGAACTGAATATTCATTTTATGTTGTATGTACTGTAACATATAGCATACATGTGACATATAGCAAGACGTTTAATTTAATTTGTTCAATTATTATAAACTTAAATTCATATAATTTAAAAGTGTATATTTAATTTATGTTGCATTTACAATGTTTTTTAAGTTATGTAAAATTTGTATAAGCAATTCACACAATTTTATATTTATAGTAAGCAAGAAAACTGCATTTGTTAAGTAATATATTTTACATTTTTTAAATATAATTCATATTGCTTAATAGCAATAATTCATATAAATAAATATTAATTAAGATATTTTGAAACAAAAAATTATAGTGTAAGTTCAAATGATCTTCTTTGGTTTTTTGGATTAAATACATTGCGCTTAATGGAACTCTGTACAATAACGAAGGTTAAAGTTCATAATAAATGAGAATCTTAATGGACAGGCATTTTACGAAAACGCGCGAGGTGATACTATATAGCCCCTAAGGAAATCACGTGGGAAGCCAGATCTACCCGCAATACAACGTACTCGAATCGGATAAACGCTTTTTCTCGATGTAACACGTAGCTTACATGCAAACCACGATTCAGTGGTCACGATTCAGATGTTGCTATGATACAACTCACAACTCTCCTTCGTGAGATATATCATAGCGAGAAACGTTTTCGACGAAATAGTGTTGTCATAGCCTCGTGTCTCCGTATTTTAATAAAAATTTTTCCAAACGCGGAGTGCTTAACCAAATATTACATAAGCCTTCGAATTTGTCAAACCAAATTGTTACGCAACAAAATATAAAAAAATTAAATTACAAATATTGAAAAGAACACAAAATATTTAAGTTTTGAGAAGTATTATTTAAATAAATATAAATAAATGACACTCATGTCTATATTTATTTGATAAAATATATACAAAAGTGATAACTTTGTTTGATGCTGTAATAATTAACAGTTATTCATAACATATAATTACTTATATAATGTTGAAAAAAAAGACAATGTTCGCCCTCTAAATAAAATTGCAACTAATTTTGCGACAAATAAAACATGTTAATGAAATGTTAAATTTCAATTTTATTTTATTTGTAAAGCTGTTTCATAGATTTTACAGGAAAATTAAATAAATAAAATGAATTTTATAAAGTGATCAGTTTAAGTCGTAAAATAATTTCGTTGTAAATATACCATGAAATGGTAATATTATTTTTCAATTTCGTTTGTTAAATTATACGATTATATCAATTTAAATGAATACACATTCATATTTTACATATACAAATATATACAAATCTAATATTTTTTGTACAAATGATTTCCTTACGTAATTAAATACTCTATATTGGTAATATTTTTTTGTTAATTAAATGAAACAATCGTGATATATTATTTTTGTAGTATTTTAAATATTTTAAAAAATTATTAAAAATAACTAAAATTTTTTTATACTTATATATCATTACAATAATATCCTATATTAATTACACGAATGAATAATTAATTTATCTCAAATATTTAATAATACTAAATTAATTTTTTTCTGTCATAAAACTAAATTAACACGTTATATTTCGATGAACAACGAAAAATATATTTATGTATTTTTAATTAGTTTATTTTATTAACTAAAAATTTGATCACAAATTTGATCACGTTTAAGTTATAAATTTTAATATTAATTTTTTTCTTAAGTATTGCTAACCAAAAAATTATTCTTTATCAATTTGTTTTAAAATAATTTGGAAAAAGAAAATAATAGTCATTTTTATTTTATTATTTTATTATATTATTAATCCCAAATTAGGTCATATTAATAATGTATTATTTAATGCATTAATTCTTAATTCATAATTTCATGTAAAATCGTAATTTATCATCTTTTCATAGTAATAAAAATATTACACTTATATTACTTACGGTATATGTAATGTAATGTAAATTTAATATGTAATGTAAATTTAGCAGATGTATGCATTGTTATTTTGTATGAATTATTTAATGCATACTCATAATTGTATAACAATTCTAAAGAATTAAGTTTAAGACATTTGGAAAGATTTATTATAGATAAAGGGTGAGTTTTTTATCTTAAGACATCAAAATATTTCGAAAACTACTCAGGTCAAAAAAAGTTTTCAACAAACTTTGTTTGCTTCGAAGAGGGAAATCGAGTGATGTTAAAATTTACTTTCACCCTCCGCCCCCTTGAGGTAGCGTGGGAGATAACTTTGAAATCTTAAATGAAATTGTAGATTGCAGATTCAGATTATATGACACTAAATACGTAGGTTTTTTCGAAGTATTTTTTTCATTCGTGCTAAATAACTCTGTAATCACAAAAACAGATTTTTCGCAGTTCTAGAAAAATTGATGTCGAAACAGAAGAAGTTGTATTGAATATTTTCAAAAGAGCTATACAATTTTATGAAAATCGTCCTCCTACTCAAAGGGTAGGTTGCGAGTTCGAAATCTTAAATTG
>JABFOX010002602.1:0-11239 GCA_022817665.1 Axea sp. ZL-2020 | reverse complement strand
GGCAAAATGAAATATAAAACATGGATTTTTCTTTATTTCACTTTACTATAAAAACACTATAATAAATAATATAATAATAAATAGAAATAACAATAAAAATAATTTCTATTACTTTATTCTAACATAAACCTTGACGCAATAACAATACCTCAAATTAAATTTGACATTAGATCTAATATGAAATGTATTGTCAGATCTCATATAATTATTGTTCAACAAAGATTTCATCTATTTGAATATTTAATTGACTTTTTCCACGCGAAGGAAACTCTCCCTTTTATGTAACGCATTTATCTATCTATAATTTAAATTAAAAAGTATAGGATTTTAAATTTTCCGATAAAATTTTATAAAATGTAGTCTGTAAAAGTAGGTTACATATATTTTTAACACTTTTAACTGTCGTATTTTCAACTTTAATTGAATCGTTGCTGTCATGAATATGCCATTCGCATTTACAATATATTCATTTTGAATATTCGATCAATATTCATAACTAAATCAGAAAAGTGCATTTGAGCACTGTCTGCTACGTCTTATATTTGTCATGCACGCATCCAAAATGCCTTTGTCAATGTATTTTCCTTGTGTGAAAAAATTTAATAAAACATTCTCCAAAACATGTAATATCGAATATTTGCATTCAGTCCTTATTTATTATAATTATTTCAGTTGAATATATTTTAGCACCACACGATTCGATTTTTCGTAATTATCTGCCAGACACTGACGTTAAATTTTCATTCTTAATTAAATTCAGACTTCACGATATTTCGTTCTAAAAATAATTCACTCTTTGTATAATTATGTATATGAAGTATTCAGTTTCGCAAAATTACGATGATTCTGAATAATCTTATTGAAGTGTCTTTAATTTGTTACGCCACTCGACGTATTTATCCCAAACTCCGATTTTTGTGTAATCAATAAAGTTTTAAAATGTTTGAAACTTCGACAAAACTTTTTTTCCTGATAGTTATTTATGAGTTTCACAAAATTGTTTGCATGCAGTAAACTGTATAATACGCTCAGCACGGGAAAAGAGATATTTGGTCTCAAATTTGATCATAAGTCAAAAACAAATCCATAAATTCGAATATACCTGATTACACTTTGTAACAGAAATTTGGCCAAATGTGTTCGCTGTTATTTTCTGATTTCTTGTGCCAAAATATTGCGAGTAATTTTTAATATATGACAAAAGTTTGTTTTTGCCGTTCAAAAGCAATACGCCTACGAATTAAATTATGTTTATTATTAACGACCAGTCAGAAAATAAGAGAATGGTGTTTAAAACAAAAGTTGGAAATATTTATTTTGCTCACTTTTGTTCAATTTCGATGATATTTAAATAACAATTTAACTACAATTAAATTAGGTCAGAATTAATATACTTAACAGAAGAACGAAATCCGAAATTTAAATATTTTATTATAAAATCTGGAATGTCGTATTAGTATATAACAAATCGCAAACTTCGATATTTCTCAAATTTTTTATCTTCTTTCCATTTGAATAAATTATCTATATACCAAGTTTTCAATCCATATATAAACAATTCATACCACTGCTAAACTCTGAAAAACACGCACCATGAAAACTTTAAAAAATGTATAAATTTATTTTCAGACGTTCCCGCAATTTATTCTCATTTTTTGTCCCAGATTTTTACACAATTGGAAAGTTTTATAATAATCATGGTAAATTCCATATAAAAATACCACCATATACAATAATGTATTGTATAATGCATTCGTTTAATTTTCACCGTTTTATTACTTCGTACGTAAAATTGGTATATTTTTTATTTTACCAAATTCATCAAAAACTAATTTCTCTAATACAAAATTGTCCTCTCGTCAATGCAAATGTTTCTGCATAAAAAATGAATTTGTTTGGAAAATACGTGACAAAGAAAAAAGTGCAATTTTTCTACGATGCTACCAATGTAACATTCAATCCCTCATAACTTGGCATTGCATCTTTCTCTCCTGCATAAATCACGACGAAGAAATCCAGCAGGAAATGTAGTGTAAATTAATACTATTGCGATAAAACTGCATGTGAAGAATTGCAGAGTGGCAGCAGATCAATCGTAATGAAAATAAAAAGAATGTTGATAACAAATTTGCAATCGGAGAAAAAGAGGTATGCGTAATTTATCAGTCTTCGATCGATCCGTACACCCACGCATATAAATAACTTATCAAACGCTCTCCTCTATTTCACCCTCGTGATTTCACAGATCCCATACAAGATTTGCGATCAGGCTGCTTGCTATAAGCACGTGCATGTAGGGACTATTCAGTGCTCGCATTAACCACCCGATGTTCTATGTCGTATTTTGACCGACACGAGAATCCTAATCACACTCTACAATAAACTTAATAAATTCACTGTACGTTATATTTCCCAAAATACTTCATTTTCCACGACATTGCGACATTGCAATGTTAATCGATTACATTTCATGCACGTTACTTTTATGATGAAAATACTCAAAAAAGATATTGTTAATTGAAAATCTAATGAGAAATCAGATATCTCTGGTATTTGAATGTAACCATATATGATCATTTAATGATGATTTTTAGATTCACGAACAAGTAAATATTAATATTGAACATACGTATCAACATGTTTACATTTCGATGCGAACAAGCGCTTAACGTTTTATTTGCATTTTTCTGTTAAGTTTGGTGTCAAATTCATGAACAAAAAAGAAATGTAATTTTATGCACAGAATGTCAAACAAATCAACAGACATTTTTCTTTGAATCCTAACAATTACTAATATTCTATCAGAAAACGATTTCTACGCAACGAGTACGTAATAACGTTATATTTGGTATTTATATGAAAGTAAATCACACGGAACTTTCATAGCAATAATCGATTTCAAATTATGGCGAACTGAGTAGAAATTGAATAAAACCGTGCTTTTGTAACCATCGTTTAAATAATACATCTAACGGACGTCACGCGAAATATTATTTCGTCAACGAAAACTCAAACGCATTCTAACAAAATCGGCTGCAGTGAAATTTTGTTTTGCTGCCGACGTAAGGTACAATGGCTAATGACAAACTATCCAGCGTGTATCGCAACTATAAATTTGAAAAGCTATTTGTCATATGCACACATAAATCAGATATTCGAGCACTAATGTAATTAATATTCCATTATTCTAATCTCATAACGCCATTTATCCGAAACTCTGACCTTTATAAACAACGTCTATCCTCCAAAATTATTGCGAACATACAAGCCCGCGTTTTCAAGCTAAGCTTAACAATTGGCCATACAATTTATTTGAAATCTCTTCTTCCTTTTCGCTATTTTACAAGGAAAACTCAAAATCATCGTAATTAAATTTATAAGAAAAATAAACACACGACGTATGAAAGACGTGCTTGTTTGACTCGTTTAACTTGTAATTATAAGTACTTAAATATCCGGCGTTTTCAAGTTTAGGTATTTTTCTTTTCAATTACTTAATTGTAATTATGTTGCAATGGACGAAATCTTAAATGTAACAATAACAATGAAATTCTACAATGAACAAACGGAAAATGAAAATTATTACGGGTCGTTGCTCACGAGAGGATAAAAAAAGGTTGTTCGTCGCACATGCGCGACGCATATTTCTGATGATTTACGCAGTGGTCGTAAAAAAGCTTTACGAGCAACTGCCATGGTTATCGGCCCTGGCGATGCCACTATGGATTTTCCTCTTTATTTTTCTTTTTTTCCTCCTCTTTCTTTGCAAGTGTCGTAGCATCATTTCTGCCTACCTGCATTGTCACTTGAGCGTTATGTATGGCAATATTCCGTCCGCCTTTATATCAGAACCACTTTACACACTATCGAGTTTTGATTCAAAATGCATTTCGAGGGTAAGTCTGTACTAGGCCATTAATAAAAGAAGCTTATATTCGAAAGAAAAATTTTACTATAAAGATTCTTAGTTCGTAAAGACAGTGAAAAAATTTAGATTGAAACCAACGATGCACCACATCTTCTATGCTTAAACAAAATCACCAGGTGGCCTTGACTTTATTCAGACTGCTTAATTTAAAAAAAAAAACAATGTAATTTGATTCAAAAAAAAAAATTTTTTTTTGAAGAAAATCTATTTGCAAGTATACCAAACAGCAATTTCCTCATTCAAAATTCCGCCCATTAATCATGACACTAACGTGCAATATTTCATGATTATGTAAATTTATAGAAAATTATGCACTATTTTTGTTGGCACTGAATTATTCATGGTTCCAGTAAAAGTGATTTAATTTGAAATTTAGATGCAATTATCAGGGTTTTAGGTGATACTGATCCGGACGTGAAATGAAGTTTGCCGTATTTATTAACAAGCTGGTAAGGTGGGTTTTATTTATTTCACTCAGTACATCTCGGACTTACTGGCGCAACTTTTGCTCGAGACTCCAGCGGGGTAAAAACAAACACAAAACACTCGTTTTACACTTTACTTAATGATTCGATAAACTTGAAGCATTTATTTCTCTTTATCCGGATGCCCCCTCTGCTAGATGCTATCAATTGTTGAAACCAAAGTTTAAACTGCCAAGACATTTGTTTTGCTACTAACGGACATTTTCTATGCGCTAACCAGATGTTATCAACTGATGTTTAGTTGAATCTATTCGTCGCTATTTTGCGGATACACGAATGTTCGTTTATCATGCGATACTCATCGTTTTGTATGGTTTAATTATTTGTGGAAATGTAATTTAGTTGGCACAAAATATCACGTGATTCGTTATTTTATGAATACAGTAATAAGAACTCATCTTAATTAAATTCAGTAACCATTCAATTTTCTGTAACCCTGATTTTAAATATCGATTCGAGTTGGAAGTTGACATACAATTAATGAAGTTATTATGATATTGATCATGAAATAATAACTGCGATATAAAATCAAATAATCGTTTCATGTATAAAATATGAAAAACTTTGGATTTGAAACACTTTGTTTTATTACTTCATGAAATTCTTTGACGTTTTTGGAGTACTGTATTAAACAATAGAAGAAACCACCGTTTAAACCACGAAACCTAACATAATTTTGAAAATAATGTTGGAATAGGACAATTTATGTTTTATTGCGTATTGAAAGTTATTTGAACTGTTATTATCCTATAATTATTTATGAAATGTGGCTTAATAAAATTTAAACCTATTATGGGACAGAAATTCATAAGTATACTCAGATTTAGTTACCTCATAGCGGACAATAAAATGACCATGATAAATTAACGAAGTATGATTATATAACAATAAAACAAACAAAATTGAAGTTTAAAACAAATTGTATCATAATTATTACTACTATCATGATAGTGCTTATCATACTAACTGTTGATGTAAATTTACAAATTAATGATACAGTAAATATTTTTAATGATTAAGTAATAATAATTATGTTAGGATTGAACCGTTCTGCTTATTATTTACTGAATTAAATGATCTCACGGATAATAATTTTATCTTCAAATATACAGGCATTTAAATGAAGAAGTTTTGAGCGAAAAGGGTATTTTATTGTTTAACTAAATAACACTGTTCTAAGTAGAGTTCTGACACTGACTAGTAGAGAAAAAAAAAATTCTTTTTCGTTGAAGACAGCTTAAAAATAGACCAATTTTATAGAATATAAGTGAAAGATTTGAAGAATATAACTGAAAAATATCATTCAAACCCAATTAATGATGTTTTTTGTATACTTTATAATTATGTTTAGAAAGATGAATAGATTTAGTGAAGAATTTTTAATTTCTTTCATTTTAGCCTGAATTTATCGTTTCCTGTGAAATTAACACAACCTATTTGTAACTCATTCGAGCATATACATTTATTACGCGTTTAAAGTAAACCCGGATTATTTTTTTACATTTAAAAATTGTTCAACTTGTCAAAGTGTCAGAACTTTTCAGCTCGGTTAATTTTTAAACATAAATATTGTTTAATTAAGCGTTAATATTTTACAGCAAATATGTTGTTTAAAAGCAGTACTGTGTCACTTTCCAAACGACATTTCATTTTGAAGCGCCTTTTGAGTTGGAAATTTTATGCTTTAAATTGAAAAAAACTTTAAAATACCTACAGTTTACAAGGTTCATTTAGAACCTGTTTTTTTTTTGTTTTGTTTTGTTTTGTTTTTTTTTAACATTAATGTTTTGTATCGAAACGTTCGTTTTTTATACCGATACATTAACCTATGTGTATGAATTTTTATTGAAATTTTGTTTTGGAAACACTTATTACTTTCATTACGACGTGTCCACAAATGTACGCGAATATCTCTATGGTCATACGACTTAATTGGCCGCAATTTTATACATTCGTTTATTCGCCGTATCAGTGAACTAAAATCAATAAGTATAAAGCGAGTCGAGCAAAACTTTATTACATTCTTTTTCCCAATTGCTATTGAAAAATGATGGAATTGAGTCAATACACATAGTTTGGAGTTTTGTCAAAACATAACAATCTATCATTCGTTTCAATCATATTTTCGTACGACACGTAGCATAGCGTCGTGTTTGTCGCAAATCTTTCGCTCACGTGCATTAAATGGTGTTTTGCTGGCCGAGCATTTAAATCGTACTTGGTCAGGAACTAGCGTCACGCCATCTACATACTACTGTGCTTTATTTTTAAGCTACGCTCAAGCTATTCCGAGAACATTGGGTTGATAAATATGTTATTTTAGAGCGATTAAAACTACATAATTCATACACGTTACGACATTTTTAACTGCACGAAATTACGCGAGATGCATTAGACGGATATTTTAAGAAGTTCAAGTATTACGTCAGACTATGCTAATGATTGTAAACTGAGAAAAAAATCGTGACAGAAATGACCACTTCGCGCAGTATCGTTGACCTTTCACCAAGAATGAAAATATATCTTGAAAGTTCAGGAAAAGTTGAAATATCTTTGAAACATTCAAATATATAGTAAAAATCATAAAATTGTTTCAAAAATAAATTGTGTCGAGTTTTCTTGCAAAAGAATTTACAGTCAAGTTTCAAGATTCATATGCTTCTATAGGCTCTGTTAAATCTAAAAATACCAAAGCAAGTTGTGAATATAATCTTAGGCTTACTCTTATAGTTTATTTTGAAAAAATGGAATTTAGTAAAAAATTAATTGGAAAAAAATTGTTAAAATTATTTAAAAATAACTATTTAAGTGAATAAATTAATTTTCAAATCACTTTATAATTTAAAGTTATTTTGCAACATATCCTTCTCAGGGAAATAGAATTTTCAGGCGGAACTTGATATCACCATGTAGTCAACAAGATACCCAAATGTCCTGGCAGAAAACTTCTCAATGATCATTCTACATAATTCATGTGTATGAATCGTTTTGCTCGAATATATTTGATTAGTAAACCTTAAATGGAGCTATCTTTAACCTGAGTCAAAAGTCGTGCTTCCGACAGTAATTTTGCATGATCATGAATGTAAAAGAATTTTCTTGTGAGTATTTTCGATTTCAAGATATTTACATTTTTATATTTCAGATACGTAGATTTAAATATTACGAAATATATTTTTGAACTGAATTTCTTTTTTCTTATATTTGAACAAAATTTCAAACGACAAACAATACATACTTGCTATAAAATTAAATTTGAATTCAACACACCATTTGAGATATATGTTTAATTTTATATGTCGATTAAAATATATTTTTTAAACTATTACATTTATAAAATAGAATTTATACGTGAGATGAAAGCGAAATAATTTTAGCTTGTACACTGTGTACAAAGATATATCTTTCTTTTTACAGAGTATATCGAAAATATAAAATATATTGCATTTCTATTCAACTCACTTTTGTAAGTCATAAACATAAGTCTGGCAGAATATTTGAGAATTTTTCTACATCGTGACATTTTCGATAAATTTTTATACACGCGCAATATATTTGCAGGAATTTTGTAGAAATATATATCTATTTCACATAGTTACTGTGCTATAATATATATATTATTAAGTGTATACTTAAACCGACACAAGAAAAACATTATTCATGCACATGATTTAGCGACAGTAACACTATATATCTTAAGTCATGCATCCGAAACGAAGTCTTATGTAACACTTTTCTGAAACAGTGTATTTATCTAAAATATATTTTTATATTAAATACATATGTACATGTGCATGTGTATGAAAATATAACTCCATTTTCTGAAGAACTGCAATTCACGAAATATTTGCAGGAGAAGAACATTTTCCAGATCTGTGATTATGTGTAAAAAATGTATTTTGAATCTTGTTGAGGTGTTTCTGCTTTAATTTAGTTTACTTTAGAAACTAATAACACATCAGATCAGTAGATAACTATTCAATCCTATTTTTAACCGGTAAGGTAGTTTTCTCAATATATTTCAATTGAAACTACTTTTATTTTATTATATCAACTCTGAACAAATATACGGTTCCAAATTATAAGTTTTTAAGAGAATTGAATCTTCTTCAATAGTAAGTTTCTTTTTAGTTTTAATTTATATTAAATTTGCAAATCAATTTAATTCAAAGCTATTAATTTTAAATCGTTAGTTTAATCGTTTTTTTTACAGATTTACAGGGTTAAGATAATATCATCAAAATCATTTAATTCAATTCATGTTCTTAGATGCGTTATTAAAATTTACGATACAAAAACCATGTAGTTTCACCGCTAAAGCGCATCGATTTTAATTTCCATAGCCAAGAACGTACCTTCTGAATTTACGATTAATATCGGAGTACAAAATAATTACAAAAGTTTTCCTTGATGCAGAGTTCGGCGATATACCTTAATATATGTATGAGTTGTTTAATATTTGTTCGAGTTAATTGTTATTATATAAGTATCATTGGATACTTTCAACTAATTCCTGTACGCTATCACTCGATATGCACGAAAGCATTGAAATTGAATTCAAAAACACATAAAGCAGTGCTGCCATTTTTGAGCACTCTTTCAAAAATCGAAATTGTTAATTATGTAACTAGCAAATAGTTATATCGTTGGAATGCAGAAGTGATGTGTTGTTTGTAAGCGAGTTGACGTTCAGGCGTAAAGTTAAATCAAAATTAAAATTGTGTGCAAACATTTTTTGTTAACGAGCCAGTTAATTGCATTTATTGTGATTGGAGCGCGCCAATATGCAACGAAGACCTGAAAAAGAAGCGTAAAAACGCGCAAATTAACGAATGTACCGACAAACGTTTGCACACAAACGCACCGCTAGTTTTAAAGTGGCACGTATACGCACTCGTGATGTAAATTACTTCACGACCTTTATTTTTTCGATAACTCAACTTCCAGCTGTCGAAAAAGCGCGATGGGTAACATAATATGAATGTTATTACATCAAATATCCTGATCGAAAACTACTCAGTCTGATTGAGAACTATTTTGTCTGATCAAAAACCAATTACGCTACTTTGGTTGGGTTTGTACAGTAACCATATTTTACTGTTTTTCGCGTTGAAAATTAATCATTTGGATTTGGAACAATACTCTTGACGAGGTAAATAAAATGTGATTGCAATAAAAGTGGAAGTAAGATGCAATTTTTGAAATTTTTGAAATTTACGATTAATTAACCATAATTAATGATTCATTTTTTTTTTTGCATCACCGAAAGAGCGTAGTAGTCAAAGGGATAAGCAAAATGCAGTTTGAAATAAATAATTTATATAAGCATATAACCAAGAGGACATTGACTTAATTAAAGGACGGTGCTTTGCAAGAGACCAAGATGAGAAATGAAGAGCAAAGATGAGAATAAAAAAGAGAGAAGCAAAAACAAGGGGTAAAAGGTTTTAGAGAGCAAACGAAAAGCTCAAGTGCTTCACAAGAGCTAAATCTCGACTGCTTAAACTTTCAAATTCCATTGCAAACATCTCGCACTCGGAAAACCGCCCGATGCTCTGTATCACTTTGTTTTCCTCGCTTTTGTCATTTTCGCGCAGCTCGTTACAGAAATAGCAATATGTACATTGCAACTGCATTTACATTTACGAATTGTTAGGAATGGTTTCCGTTATAAATACGTTTAAATTAAATTTGATATCCGTCATTTGCAAGATACCGCGTTTTGAAACACGATAGGATAAATGAATTCGAGGGTTATTTCTTCACAATCGATTGGGAGCGTTGTATAAAACGACAATGTAAGATACGGACGTATATGTATTGAATGTAAAAAATGAGTAAATGAAAGGTAAATTTATCAAAATCGAGTTAATTATTTATTTAGAAATATTAATGTTAACATAAATACCTAAACGAGCATTTAAATGTTCTAATTTTACTAAATATGTTTCATTTAAAAATATAAGGAAAAAGTTCTCAGCTATTAATTAACTCACACTATTTTAACGCAACATTTTATAAAGTTAATTATTCTCATTATGCTCCCTAGAAAAGTACATAATTGTTCTGAAATTAATACTTGCTCATTACTTGTTATTCAATATAATTAAACTTAAAACTAAAATTTAATATACGTCATGTTTAACGACAAAATTCAACACACAAGAGGTATAATTTGTGATATTTATTAATTAGTTACACTTTTCTTATATGTCCACCTTAGTTGTAGGTCCCTGTCAAATTGTTACATTTAAAATTAGCTGAAGCAACCGTTTCAAAATAATAAATGTATTGTTGAAAAGTCATGAGAAAAAAATAACAAATAATTATTAAATATCATGATTTGTATGTTTTTCCAGTTTTATTGGTCATTAAATATAATATATATATATACACAGAGCGGCGCTCAAGTCAGTTCGAACAGCTGGTTAAAAGAAAACAAAAGTTGATCATGATGAAACTCGTTGAGCTGTTATCTTTTCTTTACATTAGTGTCCAGTAACTTTTGCACCACCCTGTATATTAACAATTTTAAGTACTGACGTTGAAAGTACATTGTAATCAGAATTAAAGTATTAAAAATTTGTTTTTGTTTAATAACTTTCACTAATATTTAGCAATAGATTAAATATTGTTTAAATATTTGTATACATGGAACATTAATGGTTGTATTCTCATGATACTCTCAAATATACTGATAAGATTTAGTACTCTTTGAAAATATACTTCTGAAATACAACATTAAGAATTGTAGGATTAAGGTGTCAATTAAAAAAAATTAATAAAGTATCAAACTTAAATCTAATATAAAATATTAAAACTTTGA
>JABFOX010002601.1:0-11240 GCA_022817665.1 Axea sp. ZL-2020 | reverse complement strand
CAGTTATGAATGTACAGAACAAGTAGGTAAATAAACCATCCAAGATTCAAGCAAACGAATTATCAAAGAATCATTGATTTATAAAATTTCGCACTCGTATTTCAGCTCAGGGATGACTTCTACGAATCTGTTGAAATGTCGACTTATCTGGTGGCTTTCATTGTCTGCGACTTCAAAAGAATAGACGCAATGACTGCGCGTAATATTTCCGTCAGCGTTTACGCCCAGGAGTCCATGCTCTCGCAAGCACAGTATGCTTTGAACACGGCCATTAGAACAATGGACTACTTTGAAAACTTTTTTGGGGTTCATTACCCTTTACCTAAACAAGGTACAAAAATTCAACGCTAAATTAAAAATTAAAATTAGGGATTACGAGAGACGAATCAACAACCATTACATGTTTATTTAAAATTTTAAACTAACTTAAGTTTGTCAAAAAAGTACACTATTTTTATAGAGTTTTGCCTATTTTTGTAGAAATGAATGTTAAAAAATGCAAAGTTAAAACTCAACAGATTTCATCGAATCTAAACAAATAGAAGCATTTAAAGTGGAATAAAAATATGTTCAATTTTCCTGTATATTAGATTTAAATAAATATGATGATGTTTGAACGGATCTGATATGGCCTGAAATTATAAGCGTTTGAATGAATTGAGCAGATTTGATCAAATTCCCGTTTCTAATTAAGCTTGAAAAAATGCAATACTACTGCACTATAAATTTCAAATTTCAGATTTAATAGCAATTCCGGATTTTGCATCAGGGGCAATGGAAAATTGGGGTCTGATAACGTACAGAGAAACATCTATTCTGTACGACAAGCATGAAACATCGACAACTGGTAACGAGTGGGTCGCGGTTGTTATAGCGCATGAAATCGCTCATCAGTGGTTCGGTAACCTGGTTACTATGAAATGGTGGAACGATCTTTGGTTGAACGAAGGAGCGGCGAGTTATTTTGAATACAAAGGAGTTAATAACATTTCACCGTCATGGAACATGATAGATCAGTTTATTTTAGATAAAATTCAACCTGCTCTTCATCTGGATAGTTTAAAAAGCAGCCACCCGATTAGCGTCCCTGTAAAAGACCCATCAGAAATTGAAAGTATATTCGACACTATTAGCTATAGCAAAGGTGCGTCGATATTTTACATGCTAGAAGGTTTTTTGGGAGAAGAAATATTAAGAAACGGATTGAACGATTATTTAAATATACATGCTTATGGAAATGCCGATACCAATGACTTGTGGACTGTTTTTACTAAACATGCCAATCATAGTTTTGATGTAAAGGTAAGAGTCTATACCTGCTCTGGTTTTTGTCATGTTAGTTTTGATTGTATGGATTGAACCGTATATGAAACGACGGTTACATACAGCATAACAAAAGCATTTTAACTAATAAAAATTGAACTATAGTTATATAAATAGATTGAAAGTGATATTTAGCATTAGATTTAGGGTAGATCAATATGTTTGTGATTAAATGCAGCATTCAAAATACGATGTAAAATCAAATTATTAAATTTAACATTGGATATATATAAAATTCCATATCTCATCTCATCAATTTAATAAAATAAAATACATTACATTTGTAATTAAGTTGTGCAATGCTATTAGATCAAATTATTTCAAAATGTGATGTGAAATAATTCAAATAATTCATCAAAGTGGACTTTTTCCTGTATATTTTGTAAACGTATACTTAATTTATTAAAAATTACGAACAGGAACATAAAAGTTTATGTTCAACATTTTTAAAAACAAAATGTGTATGTATGTACAATAAAAATTCTCAATGGCATACTCGTTGAGACATAAATTTGCCTCGAACTAAGAATTTTCTTTGACCGAAAACGTTACATTTAAATAATTTTTTTATGACAGTCTATAATGATGTTTAAGTTACTTTATTTAAGATTTCTTACATTTATTTAGAAACTTGTCTTACTTGCAAACACCGTATAAAATCAAAAACTTTGTACATTGATTAATAGCTTTTTCACTTTATTAAAACTCAATTGGAAATAAATGCTAACTTTACCAACTCAAAGTTTTAACTAACGATTTACGAATTCAGATCTCCTGCTACATTTATTCATGTCATATTATGCGATATTATTATTATTCCATTTTAATTCTTTTATATTAATTTATATTACATATGTACCAGTTTAAAATATACAATATTTAAATTAAAGCTGTAATTATGAATAATATTGAATTTAATAATAATAAATGCCAACAAATTATTTACCAATAAATATTTTAAGTTAATTACGTACAATTTTATTACAAATAAATTTCAGTTGTTATGCTGTTTATTCCAAATTTACATAATCAGAAAAAATACGGAATAGTTTATTTCGCCATTAAAAATGCATAAATTTTAAATTGGTAATATTTTCAACTTTTCAAAAATAAACTTTGAAATAACGTTAATAATTGATAAACGAGTATGTAGCTTGTTATTCAAGTTGCGGTATTAATTAAATTTCATTCTCATTCAACAGATGATAATGGACACATGGACTCAACAAAAAGGTTTCCCCTTAATCACCATATATAGAGAAGGAAACATAATAACGGCATCGCAAAAACGATTTCGCATTATAATAAGTGAAAACGACACCGAAACTGACTCCAAATGGTATATTCCACTGAGCTACTATACAGACAAAGAGCCTGACGTGATTCATAACATTTGGATGAATATGTCAGACGGTAAATCTAATTACTATCAACATAAGTTATCAAAATTTATATTAAACAATTACGACTACACATGTTTAAAAAAAATCAATTTTTTATTAGGAGCCGCCAATTCACAATCGTTATACTGATTAATCATTGTTTTCCGCAGCAACGTTTGAGGTCGGTGAGGATGTAGAATACATTAAATGTAACATCAATCAAACTGGATTCTATCGCGTTTCTTATTCCGACGAGATGTGGAACTCAATAATCACCACCCTGGAAAACGACCACACGAAATTTAGCCCCGCAGACCGAGCAAATCTGATTGATGACGCATTTACTTTATGCGAAGCTGGGGAGTTGAATGCATCCATTCCTCTGCGATTGTCTCTATATCTCATGAAGGAACGCGACTATATTCCTTGGGCCACAGCGCTCAATTATTTACAAGCGTGGAAAGAAAAACTGAGCGAAAGTTCGGCGTACAAAAAATACATTGAATTTCTAAAGAAGCTTATCACGCCGGTCGCCAAATGGGTTGGATGGGTAGATGAGGGACCGCACTTGAAAAAGTCAGTGGAAATTTATTGAATTCGACTTTTTGTATATTTGATGCATGTCTCAGTATACTGATTAGCATTTGCTTTTTACTTTTCAGATTATTAAGAATCTCGGTACTTCAAACGGCGGTAGAATTAAGAGTAGAAGAAGTCGTGAATCCGGCGAAGGTACTTTTCAGAGATTGGATGACCAAAAATGAAAGAATTGTACCAAACATTCGTGATGTTGTCTATGGTGCAGGTAATTTATGATTCATAAAATATAATTTTATCTTTAAAAATTGCACAACTTCGAAAAGCGTTTTTACATGAAAATTTATGCATTGGCTCATGTATAAACTCGTTCAATGATATGCATATCGTAATTTAATGTTTGCTTGTACAATGATCAAAGTAATTCTATGTGTCTGTTGAAGGGATTAAATTTGGAGGACAAAAAGAATGGATGTACTGTTGGAACACCTATAGAAAATCTCAAATTCCTAGCGAGAAGAAAATAATGCTGCATTCTTTAGCTGCCACTACCGATCCTTGGCTTTTGCAGAGGTATCTGTTGCAAACTTTGGATCGTGAAAAAGTTAGACCTCAGGACGTGGAAGCCGTAATTGGTGCAGTTGCAAGCAACCCAGAAGGTAGATTCCTGGCATGGAGGCATCTCAAAGCGTACTGGCCTCATTTGCAATCCATTTTAGGAAACGGTTCCTTAACTATGGGTGGTCTCATTTATGTCGTTACATCAAGATTTTTCACAGAATATGACCTAAAGGAGGTATGAAACAATACATTTGCAATTCAAATTTCAATTATTATATTGAATGTGTACGAATTGCCCAATATATAAAAAATATTACAATATCCTAATTTTACAATTATATAACAAATTTCTGACATTTTAAAAATACTATTTAATCTAAAATTATATATTTCATTTCTAAAATTATATTTAATCAATATCTACAAAGTTATTTTTAAAGACTAAAATGTTGAATATTTATTATAAATCAAAGCAAATTTATTCTAATAAGTAACTTAATACTTTAAAAATGATCGCTCTTCAAATTACAAAAGTATTTTTTTATCTAAACATTTCATATTAAGAAAGAAAAAAACACTTATGCTATTTTTAATATTTAAAATTAAAAAGAATGAAAACTATTTTCTTTGTTATTATAACTGTTTGTATTTTTGTGTTTACTCTATAAATTCAAATAGTTTTGAGTATTTCAAATTAAATTTTAATATTTTATTAAAGTTTACAATGATATTACAACTCATACAGCATGCGACGCTTAAACTCGAACATATTTAAATGATCATATCCCGCCTTTTAATACTTGCTATACAAGTCGTTTTTAACCCGAATTGAAACTCCCTAGATTACTTTCTTTACATAGAAGACATACTATCTTTACAGCATAATCAAATGAATTATTAAGAAATTTAAACAGCCTAAGCTGGATCTCTATACACCATTATCGTATTAGTGTTTGCTAAATGGACAACACTGTCGTGTATGAAGAGTGTGTAAGCATTTCAGGCCAAGAACTAAGTCGATTATTGTAAATGAAGGAAACTACATTTACTATAATTACTTTATATTAAAGCATTTTTAATTTGTCCGAATTTAGGCGACACATCTATAACGTTTAGTCTTTTTATAGTAATTATTAAAAGTAGCATTTTAATTGAAAAGTTAAAACATTATTACAAAATTATTTCAGGTGGCAGACTTCTTCCACAAAATTGACGTAGGTAGTGGTCAAAGAATGCTTGATCAAAGTTTGGAAATAATTCGATTTAACATTCACTGGGTCGTACAAAATGCCGACTCGATTGACGAGTGGCTCACGAACTACCGTAATACAACTGGCATTTAAACAAATCAGTGTCTATCGTACAATTAATATAATTTTAATTTTCATACGGAACCAAAGACAATATATTAAATCCACGCAACAAAGTAAAATACATTGGTACTACTCATTTCTTTGACAAAATCTAGGGGTCCAAAATTTATCGACGTATACGAAATAAAAAATTTAACGAATTTTTTTCAAATAAAATGAACAATCCTGCCAGTAAAATTTCTTCGTAAAAGGAAATTAAGCTTATACGTAAGATTGCCAATAACGACGTATCAAACATTGTTGAGAAGATTAAAACGGAAAGAAAAGTGTAGGGAAATTTAAAAATAAGCGACACCTGTTATACAATCGCACGCTAGTATCATATCAGAAAGGAGATAATTATGCAATGATTGAGAATCGAAAGTTGGAATATCATAAAGAAAATGACATGGTGGCAAAAGATGTGTGATATATAGTACCAAAAAGTAAATAAAAAAGCAACTCTTGAAGATGGCGAGATAATGCCATCTCTAAGTTTTTTCCATGAAAGTTATTTTTATGGCGCGAAAGCGCGTTACTCACGACTTATGTAACATACACTTGACGATAAATAACTGAATTATATTTGCACTCAGAAACTTTTCACTCATTACGAGATTGTCATTTACTTGTTCCGGAGTTTGTACGAAATTGTTTTAATGATAAAATTATAAGCGTGATAATTAATTATGAATTTTCATTATGAACGTGTATTATAATATTAACAAATACGTACACACGTTGCGCATGACATGATTCAGCATAAAAATCGAGATTTTATCATTTTAATACTATTAAAATGGTTTTATCAATCTTAGTAATTCAATTTTTTAGAAGAAAAATGGGGGAAAAGCAGTAAGAAATAATTTTTAATCATATTTGGTGTAACCGATTCTGAATCATAATTTGTCATTATTGCGATCAAATATTTGCTTTCGTATTACTACATATTTTACGCTTATAAAAATAACCGAGTATATTTTTTTAAAACACATCCTTGTGTTAAATTAAAGTTTCCTAAATGAAATCAATGTTGATCGATCACTTTTAAGGATAAATATTGTGATTTAGTCTTCGATAAATTTATTTATTGAAATCCGAAGAAATTAGTTTAATTATATTTTCATAGCAATTGTTCCCTCAATTATAGATTATCAAACTATAACGTTTATGTGATGATTCAATTAAATAAACTTCGTGTAAAGATGACTATTAATCGAAAGACCTGTAACATCGTAGTGTTAACTTTTGTGCTAATTTCAGAAATGAAATTGTATTTTATGAAAGAGGAATAGTAACGTTACGTATCAATAATCGACATAAAATATTTCTAAAAGTAAAATAAACGTTCGATGAACGCAACACAGTGGCGAGTAGAAAAGCCCGCGCTGAAGAACTAATTGTTTGCCTAAAGATGTCGATTATCGGTACCAAATTAGTGCCACGCGCATGTATGATACGAAGAAAGATCAACGTTAAAATTCCCATGTAAAGTAGACGTAATACATAGAGAATGATATTTTAATACAGGAAAATGTGTACGATATTTTAAAACGTGGTATGTATACGTAATTTAGGTTCATGTCGCTTCACATGATGTGTGTGCGTTTATTAGGAACGAACAAATCACATGAGAAAAAAGCTCGTATATGATTATATATGACGTTGCAAGGACTTATATGTGAACTTTTTTCTACGAGAAGCATTATTAACGCGTATGTATAAAATAATGAGTATCCCGTATATCCTTAGGTATGGTTAAGATGTAATTCCAATGTTTGAAGCGCCTAATTTAATACGACTTTAATGCGGCACACGAAGAGAAACTTTCGTAAATATGCAACAAGGTAAAACGAGCAGTGATTTTTACAGTTACAATCAATTTTTAATAACGTTTGTATAGTTCATTCGAATTCACTTTTCTAAAAACGGCAGCTCTTTGCCGAATGTGTGCAATAATTGCGTTATATAATTGCATGCGAAGAGCATTAATTTGTTTCATTTTTATCGTCATACATTTGAAAAGTATTAAGTCTATTTCTATTTATACAGATTCAGTGCATCTTCGACATTTGAAGATTGTAGACACATTTTTACATTTTTAACTATAACAGATATTTATATAATTCAGTACTTCAGGAATGAATTTCAATTAACCATCTTTGAATAAAATTACTTAAAATGATCTAGCATTACATTTATAATCAGCATTGATGATCTTTCCTAAAAATTATAAATTAGAGTCAAGAAATTGCATTTTCACTCAAATTTTATAAGATTAACGTTTTGATAAAAGTATATGGAATTGAAGACGAAAGTTTATCGTTTGAGAACTGGAACATTCAATTGCTTTTTATAAATGAAATATTGTAAATAACGACTGACGAGAAGAAAAAGTAGATCCTTTGATTGTCCGGTCTATTAGATTTTGATATATATTCATCAATTAATGAATGAACGCACAATTAAAGTAAACTTGATACGTGTAAATAGCCTATTTTTACACTCGAGTTTTCCTCTTGTTATTCGAACAAACAATCCTAAGTTCGTCACTAATCAAGCACGAATTTTATTTCACTTTTTTTTTTACTTTATTTCTTAATTGTTACGAATAAAAATATTTATTTTTGTATAAATACAAAGGTATATTTTAATGTTGTTATCAGAATTGTTTTTGGTTGAATTGATGCAAAAACTGTATATTTTTTGTGCCAAAGCAGAGTTGATTTTAAAGCGCGACATCGACGTTCAAAATGTGGTTGTCGCAAAAGATGTATTGTAAACCGTAATGAATTGATCGTCGTACGAAATATAAATTCATAGACCTAAGATTAAGTCATGTTACCTTTTCACATTTATTATCGACATATGCAAATGCGGCTTCGTGCAACGATTAACTGGAAAACGTATTTTGTGCAACTGACATGACTTTAACTACTAATTATACGTTTGAAAACGAATAAAATTGTCTCGAACCTTTGCCATACTTTTACTGATAAATTATCCGTCAGTTTAACAAATTATGTACTTCGACATACCATAATTAATTATTTTGTTGTAGTTGATGGAAAAATGTGAGATAAAACACATGTACAAGTATACAAAATGAATATATATTATATGTTTAAAGTATATAATAATACATTTTTTAATTTAATATTATCGCCCATTACACATATTATAATTTGATGTGTATGATTTGTGATAACTAGAATAATTACTTATATGTCCAATAATGTGTTATATAATACAAATTTTCAACTCATTTTGATACCCCTGTATACCTGCTACCATCCGTTCACCAAAGTAAACGCATTAATAATATGAAATTACATTGTTATAAAGTATACTGATATTAATTTATATGTATAAATTATACTATTTTCATATTATATGATATGTTTAACGTTGAAGAAATATTAATGCGCAAGATACACTGAAAACATCAACTTGATTCAAGTTGAATTGTATATGTTTAGAACTAGTATATTTTAATTAAGATTGGGTGAAACATGTTACAAGTAAGCCGGAAATTATTGCAAGTAAAACATCTAACAAACATTTAAACTGCGTCTCTCATTTAGCTAACAAATAAACTTAAATTAAGTGCACTTTTAGTTGAATTAAACTTATATTTAGTTCAACCGAAGCGTGTTATTAAAATATTTAGATATTACACATGTTCGAATGTATTTAAATATGTTTTTCATCTGATTCACTCAAAACATCCTTGATTCGACTAGGTATTTTTTCAATGAAATTCAAGAATAAAATTATGAATAATTAACATAATTAAAATGATTAATACATTACATAAAATTAATATCAGTAATAGATAATTAAAAAAGAAAATTTGATCTGATTTATGAAATCAGTTGACTAAAAATATTTTACGTATTATTCGCATATTCTTACATATTATTTTGCATATACAAATTTATACTTTTGCATATAAATCTAAATTCTGCAACTGATAATCAAATTTTTAACAGTTTTAATTTTTTCCTCACAATAATATTTCAATAGATTATAATTCTCTCTATAATATAATTTTTAATATATACATACATATCTTAAGTAGTATATTTTTGGCCATGTAACAACGTACGAAAATGACTCCAAAAGTGTTGTATTCACACTTGGACTACGAAACTAGTTTGGAAAGTTTATTAGAGCATACCGCACTCTTGAAGTCTCTGCAACACTTTGCTCTCTTGTGATTTGAATTAATATTAGACTACTGGGAGCAAAGTTAGTTTGAAAATAAAACAAAGTTTTATTTTCAAACTATAATAGTTAGAAAATAAAAGTTAAAATTAATCAATTTAACTATTTTGTTTTAAAACTAAAATGAGGCCTGTGTACGTGGTGCATGAAAGTGGTAAACTTTAAAAATACAGCAATGATAATACGTATATGTACAATATAAGGATTATAAACACTTTTTATTTGTGTACCTCGGTACAAGGGTGTATAAATTTTATTTCACATATAAACGTAATTTTTTATACATTTGGGCAAATCTAGTATAAACTATAACAGTGTATGAAATCTGCGTCTAAACCTGGGATTAAGACACTTTTCGGAACATTGCCCTAACTCTTTACTAGACTAGTCATTTTAATGACGGATCATCTCTAAGCCCTGTATTACATCATTGTGTATTATTAATTATATACAATAATCAATATAATTAATACATGTTAATTATGCATGTAATGTCATTTTTAAACAAATGTATAACGTTGAATAATTTTGACGTTCGTGTGAACTTCCCTTATAAATCATCATAAATATTGAACTTTTATAACTGAGAAAATATTGGCATCATTAATGCATCAACAAAGACACATATTTCTCAATTAACATTGCAATACTAGGTCATAAAAATATTTTGGTACATTTTGATGTTTTACTAACCTTGGCATCCACTGGTTTGTCAATATTAATTGGTGCGGAGCCAACACCGTGTTACTTGTACTTTTCTGCATGAGACTTCTTTTATCTGATTTCCAACATATATCTACACAAATTTAAATACCAAAATGTCTGGACAAAAACCTAATGATATATGATTTTTGAATGAGTACTATCCGACAAAAGAATATATTCATTTCCATTAAAGATTTAATTTTAGAAATTGTAGGTTATAGTGTTGCATCATTGCTGTCATTAATTGCTAGATCAAGCAGTGTAATAACATAAAACAACGGCGTAATTTTAATTTATATATAACATTTGAAAGAATGATTAATCGTTGAGAAAAGATTTTATAATCTCAGTTGCAACTATTAGTTAAGTTTGACTAAAACTGGTGTAATTAAAACAATTGTAAACCACAAGACGACTATGGGGTTAAGTCATTGTTATTCCTTAAAGCTGAAATAATTTTCTTTTCGCCATAAAGTTCATTTTTTCATAGAAATTCATTACTAACTTCCGAGGAAATAAATTTCAGTATTATTCGGGACTTTCAAGACTTTTTGTTAATTTTTTAGTACTAATTCATTATAACTATGAAGTATAGCTAAACAATTCTAAGTTTTATTGTGTAATCTCCACCAAAAATTGAGGGACACTGAATTTATCTGTTAAATTTATTTTACTGGTCTATCTTCTTACTGGAGAAAGGGATAATTTAATCCATTGGGCAACGATTATTTAACTTCAGAAAGATCTTGATGTTTATCTTATTTGAGTAAGTATATTCAGTCAAAAAAGTACCGGGAAATCGTCTTGATCGATATCCATGGTTCGGTGCACTATGAATTCGTTCCGAAAGAACAGACAGTCAATAAAAAAAATGGCTTGGCCGTTTTGAAGCGTTTGCGTGAGAATATCCGTCAGAACTATGGAATAACAATTGATGGATTTTACACGTCGACAATGCAAGCAAAGAATGGATCTTTGAGTTAATATCTAAAGGTTTGAAAAACGGACGATTACCAGCATCTCAAATATTTATTTAAAATTACTCAGATAATATCCAATATCAAGTGGTACCTTTTCTATATGGGAACTTATTTGCAGTTGATTATATTTTCGTCAAAATTGGACTTGTATCTTTAAATATTGATAAACAATT
>JABFOX010002600.1:0-11240 GCA_022817665.1 Axea sp. ZL-2020 | reverse complement strand
ACGGATGCGCCGCCAAGACATCGTTTTGATTGAACATCAAACCCATCCTAACTCGTTGCAGAGCAAACAAGAGAACAATGTCAGGCGCGTTCGCTCTTGCTCTCGTTATCAGTTGAGTTCAGTATCTGTTTGTTTACTGTCGTGACTGATTTCTCTTCTATGCACGTAAAAGCAAATGATCGCGAACGCAAATCTTCCCCATCGCTGTACACAACCATTCGCCCAAACCGTCGTATCCCTCCATTTCCTCGACGTCCTCGCATCTCCTTATGTCAATCGCCATTCTCTGGAATGTAATCAAATCATGGATTTTAAGATCTCAAAGAACAATGAAATAAACGTAATCACACACGTACACAAACATATGCTCTATTGTTAACATGTACGCAGGCTCTTATTGCATTTTTAAGTAACGTCTCTAGCGAGAGTCATCTGTTTTGATTATTTGGGAACGTGGCTTTCATAATGACTTAGTTCCTATGGATGCGCGGTCCTTAACGACGAGCCATATTCTCAAAGAACGCAAAAGTCACAGTTATCCCACACAATACAGATCCAAGATCAACATGATGTATTTTTCGTGTTATAATTTACGTATTGTTTTAGAAATATTTATAAATACGTTTTTTTTTTTTTTTTTTTTACCATTAAGGTTCTTTTTTTTTAATTTAATTTTGTTTTTTTAAACGAACATGATTTTATCTGTTCGATAGGTTGGCACATTCGTTGAACCTGAAAAAAAAGATTGTTATTTAAATATGCGTAATTATTGCTTTGTTGATTGCTCATTCGATGTATAATTCGAATTTCAGAAACAAAAATAATCTGGAACTAATATTATTTTTTATAAAAAAATGTATTGTTATGCTGAAACACTTGTTGTTGTAATTACCCCAGTAACCATTTATTTTCATAGAGTTTAAGTTACATTTTGCGATATCGTTTTGACAAAAGCTGTCGTAGAATTTGACATCTCTCTCCGAAGTACTAGTAGTACATAAACGGAAACTTTCAGCAAGTGAAATTTGAATATTTGAAATAATGGACATTTAATCATTTTGAACATGTAGATAGAAACACTCTTTGCAAATGTAAGTAATTTTATATAGTTGATATTATTTGTTTGTAAATCATTAACTCTGAATTAAATGGTTTATAGTTTTTCAATTAAAATCATACCAAACAGGCAATTCCACTTAATTTTTTATTAATTGTAATACGACTAACTTCATTTCATACAATTTTACATCAGTATGAATACAATAGAATTATATTTTTGACGTTTAATTAATTATCAAAAAATAACATTAATTAAATAAATTATCTAATTCCTATGTAATTAAACCGATCATTCATTTTAGGTAATCTTTTGGATGAAAGTGAAGTTTTAGAATGGATGGTGAGCCAAAAAAATGACGAAAGTATTGAAAAGATTGATCGTGATACTCTCAATAAGTATATAGAAACAAAAGAGTTCCTGGCTGTTATTTTCTGTAAGAAAGTTTCATAATTCGTGTATTACTTTCTGTCGAGATAGTTGTAATATTTATTTTCTCAAATGTAATACAGATAACGAGGACGATGGAGATAGCTTAAGGGTAATTCGTCATATCGAATTGATAGATGACGAAGCGTCAGAATATGGTATCAAAATTGTAAAAATAAGCGATTGGTTGATGGCTAAAAAATATGGCTACCGAAATCCACCTGGCATTACGTATTTCCGCAAAGGTAAATACATTAATTACGATGGAGACATTGATGATGAAGAAGAAATTTTGGACTGGCTAACAAATCCGGAAAACATGGAGCTGACTGATCATATTGAACGCATCAACCGAAAAATGTTCGATAAAATACGACAAACCACTGACTATGTGGCAGTTTTCTTTTGTAAGTTTTTTTGTTGAAGAAAAGCTTAATTTCTCAAATAACAAAACGTACGGTTCATTTTTTCCTGTATTTTAAATTTATTTAATGCAATGTGTTTTCTAGTAAAACGTTTATATAATGCACAGATAATTTTAAAATAGTGAAAAATCATGCAAACATATTTCTAAACACATAAATTTTTATAAAACTTTAATTTAATCCCTTTTTTGCGTTTACATTCAACAGTCATCATAATTCCTTGGATAATCACACGTTTCACAGTAGTTACGGTCAGAAACCTATAACTTTGAGATAATAAGTTCAATTCGTAGAGATTTTAGATTTTATTTAATATCTTCTTATAGAAAATATATATTTTACATTATTTAAACAAAAATAATAACAATTGTTGCAAAATTAGTGTCTATCATTTCTACTAATGACACCAATAATTGACGGTTTTTGCTATCTGAGTTGCATAATTATAAACTTACTTAATATTTTAATTTGTGATTTGTGTATATTTGTTTAGATAGCAACGACTGTAAACAGTGTAGTCGAGTATTATCTGAAATTGAACACATCGACGACGAAGCTGACAGCGCTGGAATTAATTTCGTCAAAATTGATGATAAAGTGTTAGCCAAACAATATGGAGTATTTGCATTGCCAGCCATTTTATTTTTCAAAATGGGTTCAAAAGAACCTGTGATTTATGCAGGTTAATTTTATTTAAACTTACCAAGCATTAATTAATGATCATTCAAACAAAAAATTGACCAACTTTTCATAAACATTTTAATTAATTAAAGAAAAATAAATATTTCATAAATTTAAAAAGTTAAATCTAAAGAATGAAATAATTATTTTAGGTGATTTGTATGATGAAGAACAGATACTTCAATGGTTATTGACTCAAAAAGATCCATCTGGAGATGCCATAGAGTCATTGGAGGGTGAAAAACTCCTTCATTTAATTCGAGAATCTGAATCTCTGGCAGTTTATTTCTGTAAATGTTACACTTTGTAATGATTAATTTTAAAGCTGTTTACAAAGTAAATGTATTTACAAATTGAAATAATAATGTTATAGATAGCGAAGATTGTGAGGAATGCATTAAAACATTAGAAGAGCTAGAAAACATTGATGATGATTGCGACAGACATGGAATTACATTTGTTAAAACTCATGTAAGTAATGAGTTTAAAGAAGCTTAAGTACCAATAAATAAGATTGAACTTTACTATTTTTAGGACGTTCGTGTGGCTGAGGATTATGGAGCTACAGATTTTCCAGTAATGATCTATTTTGAGAATCAAATTCCGAATATGTTTGAAGGTAAAAAATTTCGTTAATTAATGAAATCAGTTTTTCTATCTTTTGTACTTAGTAGAAAACAATGTAGTTGGCATAACTAATATTTCAGTTAATACCATTGTATAGCTCAATTTTCAATAGGTTTAACTATTCTTTAGTTGAAATGACTAACACTCAGTTGCAATGTTTATAATGATACTCTGCTGAACTGAAAATTCAGTCAAAAAAATACTAAAGTAAAAAAAATAACTGTACATCTTTGGTTATTTCCCTTTTTACGATGTTTATTATTTTACAAACTCAAACTTAAAATAACATTTCATACGTTTAATATCACAGGAAATTTACACGAAGAAGAGGAAGTACTCCAGTGGTTGATAACTCAAAAAACCGAAGATCGGATTGAGCTGATAACGAGGGTTATGCTGGAGAGCTTTGTTGAAGACACCCAATACCTGGCGGTGTATTTCTGTAAGAAATTTTATTGATTCAATTTTTTATTAAAACATACATTTATAAAAACTCTAGAAAATCAGCATTAACGAAACAACTGAGTCTAAATATTTTTGCAGACAAGCAAAGTTGTCATATCTGCGACGAAATTTTGGAAGGTCTAGAGAAGATTGATGACGAATGTGATGTGTTTGGAATTCATCTGGTAAAAATTCAAGATCCGCAACTCGCCAAACGATATTCCATTAAAACGTTCCCAGCTCTCGTGTACTTCAGAAATGGAAATCCTTTGCTGTTTGAAGGCAAAGATCAAATTTACAAACGTGCGGTTTATCGTTATTTAGATGCTTAAAAGAAATTTTGTTTCTTGTTTTAGGTGATCTCCAGAATGAAGATTCTGTGCTTGAATGGTTGATCGACGACGATAACCGAGAACTGGCAGATGAAATTGAATCTGTTAATGGCAGAATGTTGGAAAGATTACTGGACGAATGTCCATTTTTAGCTGTGTTTTTCTGTAAGTTCAAAAATGGAAACGATTTTATAATTGTATAAATAATATCAAATTGTTAAGATAATATTATATATTAATATTGATAAATGGTATGGTAATTGTAGAGAAAAAAGTATTTTTATTACCTTTGTAAACATAATAGATAAATCTACATTAATAGATTAAAATAAGCATTTGTATTTATTAAAATTATTTATATACAAAACAAGAATGGCATTCATTTTGCAACAAAATTAAAAAAAAGCAACCGCATCATTTCTTTATCACACAAATGAAATATAATAAATTTGGCGTGTTATAGATTTTACAAAACTTATCGATATAAAAATATCAACGGTATAGTTATGTCGTTAGTTTTGTTGCTTTTGTTACATGTTTCAAACATATGTCATTATTTTGTATTATTTATTTCAATTATTATCAATTAATTTTAATTTTCAATATAATCAATCTGATTACTATAAGTTAACAAATTCAAAAATATATTACAACTGGTTAAAGTCATATTAGTTTATAAAAGATATCTTGTATGAAATGTTCAACTAGTTTCCAATTATTATTAAATGTATTTATGAATGACTATGCAAATTACATATACTTTCACAAGAAACACTTGATTTATAATTTTCCATAAACGTTTTGCCAAAATGTTTGAATCATTGAAAATGAATCAGTAAACAATCCGAGTACATTGAACCATCCTGTTGTTCAACTTTGATTAAACAGGAAATCACATTTCTGAAAAGATACAAGAGAAATGACATTTTTCCAACCTATATTGAGAAGATGAAAATAACGATAAAACTCAATAATTTCATTATTTCAACCAGTAATTGGTTAAAAAAAATAATATAAATATAAAAAATTGGCCATGCAAATTATTTTAATGAACTCATTTTTGTGTGTTTTTGTATTTGTAATTTTAAAATGTAATTGTAATTGTAATTGTAAAAATGTAAAATGTAATTGTAAAAATGATGATTTTGTATTTGAAATCATAAAATTATCCGTAAAAATAAAAAGAATAATTGACTTCAAAGAAATCTGTAAATCTGATGTCAAACTCAATGTAATAGTATCGATCAATTTCGTAAATGTTTAGATTTTTATATTATCTCCATTAGTTTTTAAATTATTAGTCTGGGAAAATTCAATCGAATTAAACTATATCGTACTATTTTTTTCAACAAATTAACATATCATTGTTTCATTATTTTATTATTAAAAATGAAAAAAAAACATACATTTAAGCGTACGGTTAATTAATCTAAGTGACGAAGTAACATCAATTATTTTCATTCTAAAAATGCAATTTTGATTTATGAGTATCACTTTGCTTGATGACATAGATGACGAGGACTGTCCCGAATGCGATTCCATAATGGAAGCTTTAGAAAGGATAGATGACGAAGCTGATCTCTTTGGCATTGATTTCGTGAAGGTTTCGAGTCCAGAGGCAGCTGAGAAATACGACGTTTTAAATGTACCAGCATTAGTATACTTCCGAAAGAAGACGCCACTCATCTACGATGGAGATTTAACTCACGACGACAAAATTCTCCAGTGGCTGACATCTCAAGATGTATTCGAAATTAAAAACGAAATCGAAGAAGTTAACAAGAAAATGCTGGATAAACTACTCGATGAAAATGAATTCCTAGCAGTATTCTTTTGTAAGTATTTGAAATGTCGTCAAAGTTTCTGCAATGTGCATATATTTTATTTGTTTCCAGATGAGCACGATGACAAGGAAAGCGACACTGTGAATGAAAAGTTGGAAAATATCGATGGAGAAACAGACAACTTAGACATAACGTTCGTCAAAATGGCAGATTCTCGTTACGCCCGGAAATGGGGAGTAACAAAAATTCCAGCTATCGTATTCTTTCGCAGAAGATTTCCAAATATTTACAGAGGTACTGTTATCATTTTATATATAATCACTTTTTCAACAGAAAAATTTAATAAATTTGCAATCATCTAGAGCATTATGAAGGAAGTTTTAGAAATGTCTATTTATAAAATTTTGTAGAGTATTTCATTCTCTATAAAATCAAAAAAAAATGTACGCTTAATTTTAACACAGTTACAATTTGAATTTAAAAAAAAAATTTGTATTTGAATAGAAATAAAGCCATTTTTGAATGTGTCCAATTTCATGAGTATTATGGACTGTATATTTTGCATATGCTCAGATATTAATCTCATTGAACATGTTTGGAACCTGTTGAGTTGTATAAGAGATTTGGAAAGTTCGCATCTGAAATGATATTCCACAAGATGCAATAACTTCTTTGAAATTCTTGTAACTTTGTTAAAGTTAAACGTAACACTTTTTTTTTTAGATTTTGTAGAGAATGAAATACTCTACAAGGGAATTTAAATTTTAATATATGCAGATTACTATAAATGTTGGTATAATTTTCTCTATCGTACCACTCCCTAAATTTAGGTGACCTGCATAATGAAGAGGAAGTTCTAGAGTGGCTAAAGAAAAATCGCTTCCGACAACCCGAACTAAACGTTTATATGTACATGCTGATTGCGGTGGCAATTTTATTTGCGATGTACACAGGATTCTTAATGTCATGTTTTCGAACGACAAGTTCTGCCTCCATAGTTCATGTCAAGCAGGCGTGAAACGCGTAATTGATCGCCTATGTTCAATTTCCAAAACTTCAAAGCACTCCTAACTTGACTAAGCATGTATCATCCACGTTTTCATTTGGTCTATCTTTCTTCAGCCATCCTTTTCTTCCATATATACGAAAAGGATGAAGTTTTCGTTCACAAAAAAGATGGATCGAATAAACGGAGTATGTTTTGATTAAGCACTTGAACAATTTTGAAGATTACCGTATGATGTTTTGGAGCCGGTGTTATTTGAATTTAGACAATAACTTGATCTGAAAGTTGGACTGTTTGGATTTGATACGACTGATTACATTTTTCATACAATTTACTTCATGTGTTGTTTCAATAAAAGTTAATCGAAGTTACGTCTGCGTACATTTTTTCATTAACCATATTAAAAACTTAGCGATGGTATGATTTTTGAACAAATGTATATAGTTGTATGGTTATCTTATGTATATATGTTGTCACAATACATGCGTGAATTACGCAACATTTAATAACTTCATTTTGATTTTCATCAATAATTATTGAGTTGAGCAAATAAATTATCAGCAAACGAAAACTTATTAAAGCATTTTGAAAGAGATCAGTTGAATTGGAGTAACTTTAAATTTTACTTGTGCAAATACCCCAAAAAAAATATTTGCAGATTATGGAAATTACAAATTGTCTTTATATGTGTAACTTTTCAAGACTGACTTCATATCGTAGGCCATTGAAAATAAAATTGAAATACATTCCAATCTGCCTTAATGCGGTTTCGTTTACTGAGAGTAAAATAGTTTTTTATGGACCAAAGTAATATCTTGTCTTCATCAAAATTGTTCAGTCAATTAAAATGTTAAAGATCATGTTCATTGATATTTAATAATTATGTCAAACATTAAAATAAATGAAAATTAATTAATTACTCCTCTAAATTTCCATTGTACGTCCAGATATAACTTCTGTCAGTATTTCTTATATTGGCACAATACATTATTTGTCATATTGGTTATTCTTAGTAAAATCATCTCAGTGTTTCAACAAAATGAAATTGTACGTAAAATTCTGTAATTATCCGGACGTATTATAAATTGTATATAATTTTATAATAAAATGTACATTTTATTTATAACGGTAATGAAATTCGACTTGTAAAACGAAATTATGGATAGCCTCGTAATTTATACTGTACGACATCCCATTACTCTGAATGTTAATCATAACGAAATTTATAAAAATATATGTATACATATGTAATTAAAATAAAATTGTATCATCTAAGTTAAAGCGTTCTCCATATTGTAATAATGTACTTAACTATACTTTTAATATACCTCATTGTGAAATTAGGCCTTTCACGAGAATATAAATATTTCATAACGTGTAAGATTCATTTACATTTCAGTGGATTAATAAGCAATGATAACTAAAAAACACAAAAAGTGTTTTCTTGCTATCTTTTTATAAAATATTTTAGTTTCCAAGTCATGAATAATATTTTAATACAAAATATTTTTCGCAGTTTCTATACCGATATCTGTTAAAAGGTATGTGGTTTATCTCATATAAATTGGTACAAATAATATAGGTTTTGATTTCAATATTTGAATTTTAAAACTGAAATCCAACTTATTTTTCATCGCACGAAAATAACTAATACAAGCAGTTAATTCTTTAACTATTATTTTATTGCCATTGGTTGTTTAAAATTTTTAATTTTTAATGATGCCTATATTTGTTTCGTTGTAATATATTTTATTACTAATTTTCTAATTTAAAAACTTTTTTTAAAGGTTTTAAAATATTTAACTGCAATGTAATTTCAGTGCAATGTTACGATCTTTTTAACCAAAATAATTTAATTAATCACAGTAAAATTTAGTTTGACCATCTTTACAACTAATTTTTCGTTGACATTAAATTTACGTTCAATTTATAAAAATACAACTTTGTCAAGAAAACAAATTTACTCGTATATCTCTACGCAATTCCTTATTGACACATCATTTTAAAAACCACAATTACGTTGCTCTTAAAAAGTACCTTTTGAAAATATTTCGAGATTATCGGATATACGATAAAATTGATTCGACGTAGATAACATCTTAAAAGTGAGAATCGAAGTGGTCGTTTTTTCGTATCCTAAATCCAGTTACTCGGCCTTTGTCGGTGCTTTTTCGCACACGGCAGAAACGTGAACAAGAAGAAATAGCAAGAAGTCGTCGTTGCGTCGCTTTCGCATGAGAAAAGTGCAAGCAACGTAACGCAGCGAGGAAAGGTTGTCAGTCGCAAAAAAAGAGTCGACGACGGAACGGCGGCCGACGAAACACCACCGTTAATATTTTTTTCTTATAGATAGAACCGAAATGCTGTACACTCCAATTTCCTTTAATCAATTGAACCTAAAAAGAAAGCAACCAAAGGCATTTTGTTGTCACAAAAAATGGTCTCTGTAATATATCTGTTGTTATCTTTATTCAAATTTCATTATTCATATTGGAAACATAAAAGAAAATTGAACTATATCAGACCTTAATTAATCTTTTGCAGTCTTTAAGAAATTAAAACCTTATAAGTTATTTTGACTATCAATAACATTAATGTATCATAATGAACATAATAAGAGGTAAAGTTGAATATTACGCGGGTATCAATCGTTCGGATGAACATGTTGATCGATTATCAATGTCCCTGGATAAAAACTACCTTTCACCCGATCGGAATTCGTGGCGAGAAAATGGTTGAATCGGCCAGTTGAGGTTATCATGGTGTCGTCTTATTAGCGGATTTCATTCGTCAATAAAAGGAGATGAATAATTTAAGGGAATCGATTTATCTTTATAATGAATAATGCGGTTACTCGTATCAGTGTATATTTAATCTTTTAATTTAGAACGTTGCCACGTCGAGACTAATAACCGATTTAATGAGAGAAAAAGTAATTACAGAGTATTGAGCGGATCTTTTCTTCGTTTTTAAAGTATCAATTTATAAATATTTCGTACGAAATTTATGTGAAGATTTAATGCTTTGTTTTATTATTTTTAAAACTATTTATCTCGCCGACTATTAACTATATTTATTTCCAAGTTGACGTAAACAAATGTATACTATCGAGTAATACAAAACAAACATAACTAAATAAAAATAAGACATTTATTATGTATTCCTTTTACGAATGCATAACTTGAACCAACATTTTTTAATAATTGTTCAAATGTACTCGAGTTTTAGATCAATTTCATGCTTTATTATTTACACGTACGAAGCATTTTAAATTATTTCATGAATTAAGCAGTACATGTTTCATGTGACGTATCGATGTGTGCGTGTAATAACTCAATATATCTATGACTTTATTGCAACCTTATATTGTACATGTTGAATTGATTTATTTAAAGGTGACGTTCTTCGACAAAATATTAATTATATTTTGAATTCAGTTCAGTTATTGCAATGAAATAATTACGAGGTATAAATACAATTTTCGATAAGAATAGTTTTCGTTTACGTGTAATACTCCAATGGAACACCTCTGCGAATGAATGTATTCATTTATAGATGTATCAAAGATATTTTGTTACATACAACTTCCTGCTGCTTTCAGATATTTAAAAAAGAAATTAAATGTTAAAATATATATTTAAATATACGTTACGTGTACTTTTTCAATATATATTATTTATTTGCTGTACATTTACATAAGCATATGCACTTTTAATACTAGCTGTATAACATTATTCTATAAATGTATATTAACGATATAAAGTATATCTTTAAGTATTTGTGAAATATATTTTCATCTGTGTGAACAATTTGGATGTAATACGTATATATGCATTATTTGTATGATAAATGCGTTGTTTTACTGGAGAGCTATTTTAGATGATTGAAAATGTAATTAATTTATATTGTAAATGTATTCATTGCATGTACATATTTTATATATATTACATGCAGTATATTATTTAATTTATATATAAATATTTATATATTTATATAAATAAACTTAACTTAATATAAGTCAATTAAAAAGTAGACAATTTTATTATTTTTAAAAACTACAGTATATTTTATTGATAATAAACATGGCTGTACCCAACTGAGCGATAATGATTAATGAATTAATAATATCGATTCCTTTCATTTGTATTTCGTCAATTTAAAAATATTTGTCGTTTTAGTAAATTTTAATAGTATCTGTAAGTTGAATTTAAAAAATACAATGGACAATTTAATATTTTACGAGAATTAAGACATTTACATTTAAGAATTTACATATTTACGAAAAAAAACAACTTGTTGTTAAAGCCTTTTACGAATGTAATTGAAATAATTTTAATATTTAATATTATATTTTGTTATTTTTTACTGTTTTATATTTTCTGTAGTTATACGTTTGTTTAAATTTAAAGCTGGGAATCTATTACTTCTTAAAACAATGAAATTTTATCACATTAA
>JABFOX010002599.1:0-11241 GCA_022817665.1 Axea sp. ZL-2020 | reverse complement strand
AAAAAATCACTAACTATATATATAACATATCAATTTAACATGTGTAAATTTAGTCAAAACTTCAGTGAAAATGATTTGATAATGGGCATAGATTCAATATTATTTTTAATAAATTATGTATAATAAATTATGTATAACAAATTATGAAATATAATAAATTACAAAAAAAAACATATATTAAAATAAAAATATTTTGGCATTATATCAATAATAGTTTTTTTTTTAATGAATGTCGATTGATTATAATTAATCTCTTGTCAAATTTCCATTACATTGTTTTTATGCTGAATTATTGTTATTATTTACGGATGATTAATATCAATTATTATATCGTCAATAGAAATATTATATGCATGATTCTTATAACAGTATTTAATAGAATTCTTAGTAACAATCATTAGTTCAATTAAACAAGCTGATCCATTAATATCTTGGTCAATATCAACGTAATAGAAATGGGACGATGAAAGCAAGGGAGGTTAGCATTTAATCAGACGGTTCCACTGTTGGCAGTTTCACTGATCAATGCTTCGTGTGCAGACGGAATTCGACTACCCTTTGACGAAGATATCTACTACGCGTTCACGCTCTAAACTACCTATATTATCTGACATTATTGGAAATTGTATTCATTATGTTTTTCTTTTGCATAAAATATGACATCATTATAATTACAGGCAGTCTTCAATTTTTTTCTTACAACTAATCATTTATTAAGCATGTAGCATCTAGGAGTGGTTAATAATTTTTTGAATAATAATAATGAATATTAAATTATTACGAATAATTCAGTCAAAAAATTAATGCAAGAGCAACTTACGTTATTAAAATAGAGAAAAGTTTTATGGTTATGTTTTTATTTTACTTTTCTTTACTATTATTCTTAATTAGTGATTCAAATGGAAAATATATTTTATCATTTAACATCAATATTTTATTATATAAACTAATTAAGTAACGTTTATATATGAGGAATAAAGGTATGAAAAGTCTGCATTAATATTATTAATACACTTATAATAAAAACTGCTGTTTTAGCGGATATAAAAATATAGTAACAGTAATTTTAAATTATTTTATTTTTATTCATTATCAAATTTAACATTCGCATTTCATGTATTATTACTTACATGGTAATAAATAAGCGTATTTTTTAACAAATGCATTTAAACATATCAAAATACAAATCAATAGAAACGTGTCAAAACACAGCAAATCACAATAGATTACTATGACATATTCAAACATAACTAAACCTATTATACATCAGCGTGAAACGATCTCTTGCGTATCTTAATGTAGGTGATCTAACTACATATGTATTTCAATCTGAACAACACGACGTTTATGTATATGTAGTATAGACAGTTAAGGAGAATGTTTGCATGTGATTCAGTTGTATCAATACATACTCACAAGCGTATCATAGATCATTAAAGTGTATACGTGTTGAGATAAATGGTTCTGTCGTGTCTTAATTAAGGTAAATGTTTCAATAACTTTTCGAATAAGTATAATATTATAATAAACCTTATTTGAATTTTACGTGCTAACTTTGAGTATCATAATGTTAAGTAACAATATTTTATAAAACTGAAAAAATACGTGCATTAATATTTAAAAATATTTGTATGAAAACTTAATATTAAGTCAAAAAATGTCAAATCAAATAAGATTTTAAATGTCACAAAACAATTTTAAAATATAAAGTATCGATTAACAATAATCTGATGCACACAAAACATTAAGCACACGATGCATTGCAATTAATGCAAGATATATTATATACATTTTAAGAATTTTATTTTGCAAGCATATTAATTATTAGAGTTCAGTATTGCTTTTAAATAACTATAAATAATTATTTTTTATGTGAACAAAAGCTTTAACTAATTATAATTAGATATATATATATATAAATACACACAATGAAAAAATTACTAATGTAATTATACTATGTCGATTAAATAAGAATGACGTGAAGTTATCATTTAATTTATTAAATATAGATTTTAATAACATTATTTTTAATTTATTTAATATTTATAAATTTTATTAATAATGTTTTATAAATTTAATATATTAAATAGAAATTTACATTTATATCATCAAATATAAAATGTAAATTATGTATTATCAAATGTAAAATGTTCAATATTTTGTTTTTATTAAAACTCCAATAAATAAATTTCAGCTGTTATTGATGAATTTGTGTGTGTGTGTGTGTAATAACTGTATCCCGAATTATGATATATTCAAAATTTAAATGATATAGGTATATGAAATTAAAGAAACAGTACACATTATATGACTATAATTTTATCTCCAATAACATATTATTAATTATTATAATTATTATATTTAATATAAAATATTAAATAAGATTCTGAAATTTTCGAATTATGGTGCACATAAGTACATCTGAAATAAGGAATATCGTAGAGAAATTTTCTAAGTCATTCTTCTGATAAATTGAAAAACAAAAACACTAAATGCAATATAAATGGACAAAACTATTAATATGCTTTTATAAAATCAAAATTATACTATACTATACCAAAATTATAATAGAAACACGAAACACATTATTGAAATTTGGTTACTTTTTAGAGTAGAATGGTTATTAATTTTGCATATAAGATAATTAAGGGTAGTACATTGAATTACATGAATTTATATTCATATTGGACAAGTGTAATCAAAGTAGATTTTTTTATATTTATGTTAAGCATATACTTACAGATGATGTATGCAGTCTTAAATAAACTTCTCAGCATATGCAAACATTTTATTTTTGATGTATTGTTTTATTCTTGCACATTGAGAAAAGGAGGCGTCCAAGATGTAGTTCCAGACTGTTATTGGAATAATCTACATGCTGCAAAATGTAACATTCAAGTAAAATTTGTTTTGCTATTAAAGTTAAAATAAAATTAATAAAAATTGTTGTTTAAGTTCTTGTAAAATGTTTATAATATAAATTATGCAAACAGAAAAAGGTAAAAAATTTTACATTTTTATACAAAAATTTTTTCATTTTATACATTTCCGATTATCTGTGCAAGATAGTGGTTTCAGCATATAATATGTTAGGTTTTTGGGTTGAACATTAAGAACATAAAATAAGAAATGTGAGATTTAAAATGGTAACATTTTTAAGATTACAAATCACGAACTTAAAGTTATAAATATACAATTCACAATGATGGATAAATATCTGACAATATAAATAATGCTATATGAGTTGCTAAAATAATATGTTTTTGAGAATGTAAATTATAATTTTGATAATTGATGCCAATATAAAATGAATACAAATATACAGAAACGTAATTTTCGACCGTTTATTTACCATTCCGAATTTATTTTCTCTAATTCATAATTAATAACACCAAAATCAAAAAATATAAATTTTTTAACAATAATTATTATTTTAAAATTGCGGAGAAAATTGGATTCATTATTTTTATATCTAAACTTTTGATAAGAAATTCTTATTTAACGATCTAAAAATGTATTAATCTCATTTTTAGTTATGTTTTATTACATATTTGTAATTTCTGATCATAAAAGTGTATACGTTTTTCAAACGATTTTTTTATGTTTTTATATATTTGATTAGTCACTTTGATGATCAACAATAATTAAGATGTTCAGTGTTTATGGAACAGGAGAATTGTTTTCGTAAAAATACTGGCTTTTATATAAGCAGGAATTTGATGACTTTTGAGTGCATATGGTTTGAAGTTAATATCTAAACGCATGAGTTGAAATATTCATTGTCATTTTGAATGTTCTGCTTCTGCTGGTTTACAGTGATATCTATGTGTGACCCAAATATAAGCAAAGCTGAAACAGATTTGGTATCGCCATCACCAATGTATATATCGTATTTCAATTCAAGTAACTCCAAACATTCTGATCGAATAAATGTTTCAATCATAGTTTCTTTTGCCATTTTGCTGGCACTTTTCATGTGATCATTGTTACAGATTTCTCCACAATTCACGTATCGGTAGTCATAATGTAGTATTCCTTTTTATCAGTCCAATTACTAGTTTTGAAAAAACAAAAATTTCATTTATAGATCAAGAAATATACATGAAATTTGATTATAAATCTTGTGATGTTAAATTGGAATGAAAACCAACGATTTTTCATTTTGTTCCACGAGATATGTTCACATGCATTTCTTTGCTTCCTACTATTATATTTTTTTCTCTTTACCAACTATTTTCTTTTAAATAATTTCAAATGTATATTTTACTGCATTAATCTTCACTTTTATTGATAAAAATAACGTAATAGTGAACATTGTCATTTTCAGTTTCAATTTGAAAATTTGTTATAAAGAAAAAACCGACTTTGATATATTATATTTATTTGGTGTAATTATGTTTACATTAAATTTATAACACGTTGGATAAATTGTTGTTTGATTTTTTAAATTTTCACATTATTTATAAATATATGTATAATTCAATTTTATTTCAGTACTTCTATTCACTTCTGTATAGTTTGCTAATCAAAAAACAGAAAATCATTAATTCATTATAATATTGTTATTGATCAACTTATATATTATTCTGAAAATATTAATCGGTTAAATACCAACTGAAATTAATTAAATTCAAAATTGAAAACAAAAAATATTAAAAACTAGGTTGAAAATAAAAAAAAAAAATAAATAAAACACAGAGAAATAAAAAGAAGGACGGATAATTTTAATGATTTTAAAAAATATTGGAAAATAATTTATTACAATAGTACACTTTTTTGGCTTAAGATATTTTTCACTTAAATTAGAAAAAAAAATTATTTTTTTATTCAAGAATTAAAATGAAGTTATTAAATGTACTTTGAATAAAATGTATATACAAAATAGAGATTTTTAAAAAAATTGAGATTGGAATGAGATAAAAAATTTTGTCAATTCTCTCAATTTCGAATCAAATACAAATATCAAGATATTTTTCAGCACTGCATAATATGTAGAGAATTGTTTCATTTAAGTTAAGTCTTTCAATTTTCGAACTATTTAAGAAAAATACTATTCTTTAAATTATTTTAAGCCTGTAAATGAAATTACACAGCAATAATGAAATTCAATTAAAATCTATTATTAAATTGTTATAATTTTCTGTATATAAACATTTTGTATATGATATATCGTAAGGAATATATGTTGCAGAAATTATCTGTAAGAAAAATTAAAGTATTATTTTACATCAATAAGGAATGCGATGAATAATAAACGATGACAAGTTTAATCATTTAAACGACGGTGTGCTATAAGTGAGCTTCAGTATATAATGTAAAGATTTTCATTTTATACAACAAAATTGAGATGAGTTACCTCTATGTGTGTTGCATTTATATTTAGGATATAATATTTTATCAGTAAGTTAAAGTTATCAAATGTTGAAATAAATACGATTAAACAAAAAAAAATAATGTATGCTGGATTAAAATATAATGGACTGAAGTAAATATTAAAATATTTAAGGTTCAAAGTTTATTTTAATGTAATCAAAATTATTCAAACTTCAAAATATACCACGAAACCCTTATAAAAGTATATTATTACAAAACGGAACACAAATTATGACTTTATGGTTCTTTAGTTTATATTAAACATTAAAAATACATTCCAAAAAACTAATTATTCTACCTTTATGTATAATTATATATTATATATTATATTTTTAATTTATTATAAATATTATTATTATACATAATTACGTCTAGTTATTATATTATATATCAAATTCAGGGAATAAATCAGTAATTAATCAAACACAAAATGACAAAAGTCAGTTATGATGACTATCTGAACATGTATATATTAATTATGTTTAATTATTACTGAAATAATTATTGAAAAATTTAATAAATTTCATATGATTATGACATTAATCTACGAAACTGTTCAATTTTAACGTGTGACCAATATGAAAGCAATGAATTTGAAATTGAAATAATTTTTCAACATCATATAAAATGGTATTAAGATTTAGATGAATGCAATTAATAATATTTTTTAAGAAATATCTGCAACATATATAAAATTCACAAGTATTTGTTGTACCATATAAAAATTTAGCTCACTTTTAATCGTATTTTATACTTATTTTATTTATTTTGTACTAATTTTGACACCATTTTTGTATTGTTTTACATTATTACATTTTATAAATGAATTCTTTTTATTTTGATTTTGATTTATTTATTTAATCCATTTGGCATACAATGTAAATATTATGCAATAAAGCTTTAAGTTTGTTAATTTTAATTTTATTTTATTAACTGGTGTGTTGTCATTTTTATTTAATCATGTAGTTGTCGGTTGTAACAGTACAAAGTATATTGAAATCTTAAACATTTCAATATAGTTCACTTGAAATTTGTGAACTTATTTATTCTATTGATTATTCCTAATGTTTATACATTAATAAGTTGAATTGCGCATACATATTTATATAAAATTCATTAAAATAGCGCAGTTTACGCCATTGTATCGAGAAATTGAAATAGCATGGAAGCAGCGTTATATTCATGATTGCTATTACACAGTTTTCACGTTGCTGCATTAGTGCAGTTTGTAGCATACTTGGCAGTAAATGTGCTACGCAATTAATGACGTTGCTTTGTGGATACGCAACATGTGTAATAAAGCGATACTAACGTCCCTTAGTTGAGTCATATATAGAACATATCTGTTGCTAGATTAGCGCATTTTTGTGTATTAAATAAGTTACTAAGTTATAAATTTCAACATTTATATATAATATAGCGATAAATTGAAAGAATTCCACATTTTTGCGAATGTTTTGTCATATTTTATAATATTGAAAAAACTACACACTAATTAAGGATATTCAATCATTTTTTAATAGGATTATTATATAAAACTTTAATGAAAAACATTTTTAACGATAGAAAATTGACTTCAACGTAATAGAATGCTTGCAACATTTAAATACACAAACTGAAACTATTAAAATAAAGGAAATAAAAAAAAAAAAAAGTATTTTTCCTTTGTTTCAAATAGTCAACTGGAAAATTTTAAATACAAAAATAACTCATACACTTTATGCAGATATGCTAATGCTTATTTATTTAATATAACCTTGTATCATAACAAATATGACAAGGGAAATCTTCCTTAAATATTTTTTTAATATGCGGTAGATTTCTGAATACTTTATAAGAAACTTCCATCGAAAAAACTGTTTATTTCTTTTATTGTAATTAGCGTTGAATTTTAATTAGAATTTAATTTGAATTCAGTTTGAATGCAATTTATTTTCATTTACAATAAATTATACGAACTGACCTGTATACGAAAATTTACAATTTTATAAGTAAGGTATTTACATATAAGGTACGTTACATATAAGGTAACGTGTAACATTCCGTAATTTTTCGTTGTCTTCATGATTATTTTGTTGTTTTTAATGAATTATCTTGATTCGTTGGCTATTGCGTTGAGTTTAATGTAATAATTTAATTTGTTTTGTTATTTTAATAAAGTGGTTTAATTTTATTTATTTATTTAACTAAGTATTACGTATGTATCGTTCATTTATTATTATTTAATTAAAGGTAAAAGTTTCTTTATCTGTGCTTACAGCGTTAAAATGAAACTACAGTTGAGTTATGTTATGTGCATTACAATCAATATTGCGTGAGTATAAAAATTATGCTTCTTTGGGATGTATTTTTTATAACTGCGTTATTATCAAAACTTAGAGATAAAATTTAATAGTTAAAATTAAATCCTTTAAAACGTATACGTTTATATGAGTTAAAGATTTATATAAATAACAAAAACGCAGATTGTATTTATTATATTAAAAGTATTTATTTTGTATAAATAATAAGTGCTGATATTTAATTATGAAAGCAAAATATATATCTGACATACACCATTGTCTGTATTTGACATTTGTTATAAAACATCGGATTGCAAAAAGTTTTGACTGATTTGTACTTTATTGTGAGGTTGAATATCATGACTGAGTGGTTTAGTTGTTTTTATTGAAAAAGTACTTTTTTCTATTTTAAAACATGAGGTAGAAGGAATGAAGTTCACATTTCATTTATAGAATGAGTCCCTGGTGATTTCAATTTATACATGTGTTTTTTTAACAAAAACTTATTTATAGAATAGCGACAAATGTTAATCTTATTAACCGTTGGATTTCTGTTTGTCATTCCGTAACTTTAATTTGTGTATATTATTTATTTATTATTGGTTAATAGTATGGATGAATCTAGAAAAATGGTAATTCCATTTAAACTTGAATGTCAGTTATTCTACGTAATCCATAAATTACCAATAACTAAAGAAATTTTAGTTGCTGTTAAATAATGTACAAAATGTTATTTTTAATAACAGTGCATTCCATTGTATTTATCAAAACCAATTGTATTCTTTAATTAATAGGAACTTGTTGTTGATATTAATGTTCATAAAAAAAAAAAGAAAAAAAAATAACGGTCGTTTTAATTGTTTATCTTGAAAGAATTACTTTATTTTTCGTAGTTAAAACTGATTTCTTTTACATTAAATGGAATGTTAAAATATAAGTGCACCAAAGCAGATAAATCGAGTTTAATCCAAATGAAGTCTCTGCAACTAAGATCTAAAGTTCATAGTGGACCAGTGAAGCGAACATGCCCTGAAAATGAGACTTGCAAAGGAGTGCCATATGTATTGCTAGTACACAGTACTAACAGTACTGCAAATAAAAGCTCCGAGTAATTTCACCTCGTCGACGTAGGTTCTTTCACGCAAAGGACGCTCTTCTGGAATCGAAACGGGATTTTCGCGGAGCAGCTACTTGTCACCGACATTCAATCGCACGAGTAGATGGACCGCGCCTTTACTCAACGCACCCTCGTCGGCTTCTTTTCCTATCCGATCTGCGGCATAATATCGCGTTGTGTATCCGTAATATTCAGAATACGCCTCACGGCAACATTTTTGTCGAAAGAGGGATGAAGTGGCGTCCCCGCGGAATTTCCTCGATGAGAGGACCTAACAATACGTCGTTACCGAGAACTTGCCCTTTCCACCGATAACGCCAAGGGCTCACTGCCGAGTAGATAATCGTTTTAGGGAGGGCGTCTGTAGCATTAAAGCTTTTGTGAACGATGTTTGAACGTTCCACGGCACTCGGGCAATCAAGTCGATTCACAGAATCGCTTCGTCGAACCGTGATTATCGCTCCATCCTGGCGGTGCATAATACATGCGACCGCGACACACGCAAAAAACTTCAATAAATACACGACTCACTGTTTTACCTTGTCGTTATCGGAGTTTATCGAATGAAAATTCTCTGCTTTTTACCGAAATTCAAACTAAGATTTAAATATATAAGCGATATGGTATTTGTTCCAATATAAGAAAGTGTTTGTACAATTCACAAGGCTTTACGAGCATTTTGTTTTATTTCGAAATTTGTATATTTTTTTCGCGTACCAGTAAATTTAGCATTTTATCAATTAATCTGATAAATTGTTATTGAATTCCACCAAAGAAATAGAGACATTTTATTACTTTTGATGAAATCGATATAATTATAATTGTGCTGCATAACATTTTTAATTGTTCGTTATAAGTATCAAAAATGTTATCAATACACATTAATTATATTTTTAGTACAAAACAAAATGCATGTACAATTACGTCGAAAAAATTAATTTATTTACGTTAATGTTCAGTCCGTTAATCTTATACGAAAAATATTGTAGTTATTGAAATTTTAACAAATACTTAAAAAAGAATTCACTTTATCTCGCGCAAAGCATGTGCATTTAAATTCCTTCAAAACGAGACAGTTGGTGCATATGTAAAATAATGAACATATACACGATACATTTTGTTGAAATACTATTTACGTTACATGCATTTTGACGTAAATTCATGAATATGTCAAACAAATAATGCTTATATAATAGTATTAGGCATGTAAGCGACGAAAGCGATTTTTTAGCCATACTGGGAAAAGCACATAAAATTCACGATGCAAAAAGTACCTTGTTCTGTATTCGTAGTAACGTCCAATTACGCTATATATGGTATTTTATATGAAACACACGCGCGTGTGCGGCTCACCTCGGCTTTGCTAGCTTTCGTTTCTAGTCGCCCTTCGTTCGCTGAACGAAACCTTGACGCCCTTACGGTAAGCGAAGTAATTACAGGCGCGTTTCAAGGGCGCACAGACTGAATACAGAAATTATGCAGATGATATAATAATATTCGCCACGCGTTTGCCAGGTCAATATTGAACCAGAGATTGTGAGCAATTCTGGTGTTTCTGTGAACTGGAGAACGTTTGTTTGTGGTAAGATACAATGTCATTCCCTAGACGTTAGCAATCTTCATCGATTTATCATATATTTTCTTAGGCTTGTTCCGTAGTGTTAAGAAAAAAAGCTTTTTAAAATTTCAAACAAAAAATTAACAAAAAATGTCTTGTGTATAAAGTATACTTATCTTTTGCTTAAATTGTTCACAATTAAAATTTCAGAGAAACACTTTTATTGAAAAAACTGTGTATGAAATAGTGAACAGGATTTTGTTCATTTAAGTGAAAGCTTCCGGCCCCAAATAGTGAAATTAAATTAGAGTATTATTTTATTACATTTTATATTCAGTTGTATTATATATATTAGAGTATAACTATTCAACCTCACGTACTATTTTATAATTATATGATGTTTATTAATATATATAATTAATAAACATCATTTTCAATTTTTGAAAATATTGGAGTTTGATAGTTCTAAATAAAATTATTCTGAATTGCAAAATACTTGAATAAACGAGCTGTTACATCTATTATGATACAATTTATGTAACGAAACTTATAAAATACTGTTCAAACTAAATAATACTGACAAATTAAACTTTTATTGTAATGTTTTCCTATACGAATTATATATCGATCGTAAATGTATCATATGTAAATCATAAATTTATTTGGTATATTATCCATTTTAGATTTTATGAAATTTATTTGTGAATTACATTATAATTATTCAAATATCTTATTCCGTATCTTAACTATAATAAAGGACTTTTGTTTATGTTAGATAAAAAGCTGTCAGTTATAGTCAACAATTACTGAATTAGTTGCATCTTTTCATCAAATAATACCGATTTCTATTGCACCAACAGATGCTGCATGTAATTTATATATTACTCATATTGTGTCGTCGCTATTTTGTG
>JABFOX010002598.1:0-11244 GCA_022817665.1 Axea sp. ZL-2020 | reverse complement strand
ATATACCGGATTTTTTATCATGCTGGTTTTTTTTCGTAGACTGGGTGAATGTTAGACAAAGTGAATACAGCTTAAAATAAAATGAAAAAAAAAAACAAAAAAAGTAGTACAAAATATATCATGAAACATAGATATGATGCTAAACATAAAATAATACATTTAATCTATCAAAATGATGTCAGTTAACTAAAATTATTGATAATCTTAAATAATTCATAATGCTACTTAACACGTAGTTGTATACGTTCATATATAAAATAATGTATTTTACAATTTAATTTTATATCAGATAACAGTGTTATTTTATATTTAATATATAAAATATATAAAAACAGGTATGGCAAATGTACATGTGATTTGTTCAGTTGCAGATTTTGACTACAGTTTTAATAGTACAGTTTTAACTATTTTTGAATATAACAGTTTTGACATATTTATAAAAAACATAATTTGTAAAGATCATACCTTGTCTCGTTTTTTTACCTGTATAAGGTAATTTGAATATTTTTATATAAATTTGACTATTTTTTATTTCGTGTTATATTAATCTTTTAGAGATTATATATTTTTTGAGTTTTTTAATATATATAAAATTCTACAATAATTATGAAAACTTGCTCGGTCCAAAAAAATCTATAACAGTCTTAAATTTTTATTCAACTAGAAATGTAAGAAAGTGATGATTAATAATATTTTGTTCGAGTGGTGATTATAACAATCTTTCTACAGTATTAAAAAACCATCTAAATGGTATAAAAATATAATTAAACAAAGGAAATTTGGTTATTTTAAATGAAAATTAAAAGTTCAAACTCACGTCTACTTGAAACGTATGTTGAGTGTCATCCAGAAAAAAAACCACTGCTGAAAGAGTTTTGTGTTTGTGATCACGCGCCAGTTCTGCTCCTCGGACATGGTAGCTCCCACTAGAGCCACTCAAAGCACGGCGTGATACACTCTCGATCATTTCAAGTCAAAAATACTAAGTTAACCACCTTATTCGTACCACTTTGTTGTTCCTATAATATTTAGCAACATTTTGTTATTTGTATTTATTTCTAATTACACAATAATTATTTAAAAGAAAATGTCAGTTTAACTTAAATTTGTCTTAGTGAAAAAAGTTTCAGCAGTTTAAGGCAAAATGGATAAAAAATAACAAGATAAATAAATACATGTTAAATAAACTACTGGTGGATATATCAAGAATACTTTTAGACGATTATATTTATTTTAAATTATACAAAGTTCTCAATTTTATTTCAAGTCTGATTACATTAAAAATACCAATTTCTATAACATATCTTTTATTTTATGCAAAATTGTCTAAAAGCGATACTTCTAAACTAATATTTGGTTCAATAAAATAGAATGATATTTATATCCATTGAAATAGAAATTTTATACTGTTATTACATTTATTATATCTTATATATATATGATATAGATTATTATGTTTATATATATAATAAATTTTTAGCAAAGCATTAATTTTTGGATACATTTTTGTTCATTTTTCAACATAATGAAATTTTAACTGCAGTCTAGTGAGAAATGACACTTGCTAAAGAACTGAAAAAGACAAAGTTTTTTGATGCTACGAGTATCGTATTTTGGATTGTTTTTGCTTAATGTCCCGTATACTATTTATTTGAATTAATAAACATAGCAATGCAAAATCTTAAAAGGAGTTTATTAATTTTCACATATTTAATTAACTCAATTCACACAAACATAACAAAAATTATATATATACTATTCGTCAATATGGAATTATATTAGTACAAAATAATGATATTTTTATTTAAATATATGATTTAAATTAGCACTAATCCATAATTATGATAATATACATGCTATAAGATTAAAATATACAAAGGAACTATGAAACAATTTAAAAATAAGTATTTTAGAATTAGGAAAGTGTAATATTTGTATTTTGTTTACTTTAATTATTTTTTATTTAATAACTTTGACAAAATTGCTTGATAAAACCAATGTCATTAAATCTGTCAACATTTCTTCCATAAATCTTAATTTACAGATTATATATTACTGACCTTTGTCATTGATACAGATAAAAAATCCATTTTTATTTCATGTTGTACGTAATAATATTACGTACAATTAGATGAACAGTTTCACATTTTGCTGAAAAGAAAAATATAATTGATTAGTTAATTAATAAATGTAATACAAAAAAATTAAATATTTAAAAATATGCTTCGTTCATTTATCTTTAAAAGTTTGTAAATACCTATAATTTAAAGATAAAACAAAAGAATTATTTATATTAAAAGTATATTCACATCAGAGAAAGCAATCAAATTTTGTATTCGTGTTCTTTTAATATTTATAATAACCACATTCAATATATTTACTTTGCAATTTTATAGAAGAAGTGAAGGTAAGAACAAATATTTTTATAATAGTAAAGATAATTTCTTTGACACCTTTATTTCGAACTCGTAAAGGAAGTTAAAGATTAAATATTGTAAAAAAAATATAATACAAACTATTCGGTTTAAAAAATGATGATTGAAACTAAATCGATTCCCGTATTACGATGTTACTTATAATTAAGGACCAAAATATAGTCCTAATTATAAATGGTGATTATTCTGAAGATGATGCTTTTAGTTATAGTGTTATATTCCAATAACTATTATAAACTGGAATATAATGCATCATTTCACTTGGGTTGTTAGTCGTTAATTTACCTTCCTTTTGTCATGTAACAATAATACCTCCTCAGAATAGAATTAGAAACACCTAAATATATGTTTAAGTATAAATACTTTTCAATATATACTGAAAAAACATTCAGTATACTTCACTGAATTTACGTAGCACAACTCCATCAAATTAGCTTTCAGGTAACGCCTTCAGCAGTGATACTTCTTCACATATTGCGTGTTCGTATTTCTCTACTTTGTAGTTTACTAGGCTTCAAATTAAAAAGATTAAAACTTATGGTGCGTTACCAGAATACAAGTTTAATGGAGTATTGTTACTCATACTTAACAGAGTATGATGAATTTCACTTTTCTTTCAATATTTTCTTTCAGTAGAAGAAAATTTATTATTTTCACGTACAGACATAATTCTATATTAATATAAATATATTTATTTGTATTATATAGTTTTATATTTATTATATATATTATGATATAATGCATTCAGTGCTTCTTTGTACATTTTCCTTAACACTAAAAAAATCTTACAGAATATTTTTAGATCACGCTTTTTCAGTTTCATTGTTATTTTTTCCAAAATATTGTAAAATATTTTTAACAATTTAACATACATTTTTATAATGTATTTGAAAATATTTCTGTAAAATGTTTTAGAATATTCAGTTAGAACATTTATAGACAACATTTTTAATATTTTAAATATATATTTAAAATATTCAAAAGTGTTTAAAATTACTAAAAAAAAAAACTTATTAGAGTTAAGTGTCGGACCGTAATTTTATAATGATAATTGTTAGAAGTATTATACTCTAATCACTTAATCATTCAAATATTTAAAGGTTTCAACGTAAGCAATGTTTATACTAGATCGAATAATTGTTACTGTAAGTGCAAACGATTTTTTAAACATTTACTTTTAAATTTCCGAATGGTTGAGTGGTTTTAAAATGATATACTATCTATGTAAAATCAGAATGCTATTCATACTATTATTAATAATATTATATAAATTTTGTTTCATATTTGCCCAACTTTTAATATCGGGTGTTAATGAATAACGAACTAAGAACAGATACAACTTGGTATTCCAATTTTTTGAACTGAAATATATAAAAGTAAAGTTTTTTTATTGTATTATAAAATTAATTTTGTATCATATATTCATTGTTAAAAATAATTATTTGTTGAAAATAGTTGGAACTTAATTATCTGTTTTTAACATCAATATGTATAAAATTATATTCCTGAATATAGAAAGACTTTCATTAAAGATATTTTTTCCTGCACTTAATATGGCATGAAATTTTTTGACATACAAATCTAATATGTAAGATAGTAAGTATGATTTGCAGTATTATTTTATGCGTTATATTTAATTCTACAATTTTCAACATTTAATTTTAAGAGTTTAAATTAACTATTAAAATTAATTTTTAAAGTTTAAATTTATTTAGATTATTTTGTACTAAAATTTGTATCAAAATTGGAAACAAATACTTTTTACGGAATTCAGTACTTTATTCTACACATATTTGCAGTTCGCCTTTTTTATTATTTGAATTCAAAAATATATTCGTATATTTATTTCTTTATTTTTATTTTTTTTTAATATAAAATATAACATAAATTAAACTTTTTCAGAGGGGAATTTTGAAAATTGAAAACCACACCCACAGAGAAATAATACTGCAAAATTAAAACATATTTTGCTATAATTTTGAGCGCAGGAAAGTATTCTACAGTTCTTAATGAAAGTCTTCCTCTACTCAGGAATAGAATTTGATGCATTTTCAAGTTTTAACTGATTTCTTTGAGTAGCTTCTAATTTCTAATTATAACTGTCTTTAATAATATCACTCAGTAATTATATCATTTAGTTTCTCTAATCCAAGAACATTAATGAAAACATTACAAATATTAACGAGCTGGTAATTAATAATTAATTAATAATGATTCGACTCTTCATTAACCATAAAATGTTATAAAATCTCAGTAAATAAATATTGAACTATACAAGTAATGAACAGTAGAAAAATTGTATAATTTTACTACTACACAAGAAAAGTGTTAGATAAGACTTATTATTCTAATAACTATTAAAAGTAGTAGATATATACAACATAATAAAAATTGTTATAACTCGTTCATTTTATTTGCTTGCGGTTGTATTAATTTTCATAATAAATTTTAAATTTGTCTTTTGTCCAACACTTCTACTATGAAAATAACTATTGTTCTTAATGAATTCTCTATTTTATTGAACACGGTAACAGATTCCTTTAAAATTGTATAACTGTATTAGAATATTGTTGATAATTTGAAAAATAACGATACATTGAAATTATTTGATCTGAAACTCTTTTATCGATTCGAATACGAATCTTATTGTTCGACTTTCTTTAAATGTTTACGGCTTTTGAAACAGTCCTTTTATCACAGGTTATCTTAAAGTGAAAGAAAGCGCATGAACCAAACATCCCTCGCATACAAAATGAAAATTACACAATTTATTATAAAAATGCAATTAAATGTTAAGTAAAAATGTGTCTGTTTGCTTACAAGATTCAGAATATATGAAATCATGAATTAAAGTTGAATCATTTTAAAACGCACTATAAAAGAGAAACTTAATTATTACCACCTACTGATAAGTCTTATAGAAATGACCTGTTTTATAGAACAATCAGTACACGTGTCCAATAGTGTTTTCGAGACAGATCTAACATAAACAGTATTCCCTTTTCAAGAATAACACCTCGATTGTCGAACCAGTGGTTTTCACGCTTTGAAGTGTTTGTAATTCAACTACTCGTGAATCATGATAGACCCTTCGAGGCGTTTTGTGTTTCAATAGTGTCCATATTCGGAACGTAGTGTACCTTTCAACAAACAAACCAAGTCCTTCCTTCTAAGGTCAAAAAGAATCACTACTTGTTTCTATTTCCCGCTTTTCACGAAAAATAATTTGACTTACACTTTGATAGCTTTCTTTTGTTATTTTATTAATTTAATGTATGAATATCACTTATTTTACTTTTATTGGTTTTAGTTTGTCTATTTTCCAAGTCCTTTTTAACTGATTTAATGGTATTCACTATTAAAAAACGAATATCATTTTACTTACTGGAAATGAACAGTTATCAGTTCAGTGTTTATTACATGATTCCTTATCTTCTCAGAATAAAACAAAATGATATTGTTTATTTAAACATATTTGATTTTGTTTCGTTACTTTACTTTTGTTAAATTAATTTTACTTCAATAAATTTCAGTATAAGCAGTTTGAAATGGATATTTTGGCTACCACATTTATCTATTCAAAAATTTTCTTTCTAAATTTAAATTTGAAAACCTAGAATTCTGCCCAAAATTCTACAGTGTAATTTACATTTTGTATGAGTAATTTTATTAAAGTGTATAAAAAAATTATTAAATAAAATGATGAATTAAATTGATAGTTATTTCAGCAGACATTACTAAACAAATTTCTTGATGAATGTAAAATAACATGTTAACTTTGAAATACTGAGTAATTGTCATTGCGAGCAACAAATGAACACAATGGATGACACTGTCATAATAAATCAGCAGTTGACGGTAATATAAATAATAAAATTAACGAAATCTTCTTTAATACGAATTGCCACTGTTGTTTGAAGATCTATGTCTCAAAGTGAAACAAAGCATGCAGTCTTAATATGATTATGTTGAGGAAACCAAGAAAACTCATCAGCAAACAAAAATGTGATTTAACAAATCAGAAATATTTGTATCAATTATATCAGGTGTAGTATTGAGTCATTTTACAGACCAAAATCAATAAAAGCATCAAAAGGATTCTTGGTAATCAAACACCTTCAGGAAAAGAGAAGGAACTCGTAAAAATTTAATACCTCGAAAGGAACAGAAAATTACTATTTTCATGCCGTTATTCTCTTTCAAATCCTACTCAAGTACTAACCAAATATTAAACAAATCATGATAAGAAGTAGCAACTTTTCAGTCAAGATATGACCACGAAGAACTCTTCTTGTAGCATGACTAGAAACGACAAATTCAATCAGGCTGAGCAAAATCTGGAGAACAAAACTTTATTTTATATTCTTTGGCATGTTTAAAATTATTCTTTCAGTTGTTTTGATGTTTAATTTTTAACTGTTGGCTTTTATTGAATTAGTTATACCACATTCTATAAATAAAAAAACAAACAAATATATAATTTATATGTAAATATGTATAATAAATATACCATTTTTAACATTGTTACTTGACTAAAATAAATATTTCATTAACTTAACAATTAATATGTTTTATTTACACTTAGTAATAATAATGCTGATGTACGTTGTATATAATGGAAATATATATTTATAATGTAATACCACAATAAAAGTGTATTATATACAACGTAGAGTTATGTATGTAATATTACTTTCTTTTTCATAAAAACAATGTGATTAAGTAACAAAATAATGCTTAGAAATAATTAGTTAAATACAGTTAGCAAACAACAATAAAAAATAATAATTTTCCTTATCATGTGAAAAAATAATTTGATTAAACATTATATAATTTATTCAAATATGAATATAATTATTCATATTTATTGCAATATTTAGTGCAATGACAGTAAGAAACAATGTTATAAATTAACACATATAACAAACATCAAGTGATTTTTTTTTTCATGGTTTCAGAGTAAAATCGTTAATGATACCTTAATGGATTAACTATGTAATTTGTTATTTATACTTTTTAAAAATATAAATAGATATAGAAAATAAACGTCTATATAAAAAACTATTAAAATGTTGAGCATTCGTCGTAACAGTTCGGTTTATAATCAAACTATAATTCTTCCAAAATCACTGGAAATATGGTAAACGTCAATGAATGGGTAAGTTTTTTTAGTAGATAAATAAAAGAAATAATTTTATTTTTAAAAGTTCAGTTTTTCGCCATGTGCCAATATAACGAATATATTTTAAACTGTATATATACCGACTATTTTCAAAACTATTACTTAGATAGATAAATTATATCTTCGAATTACGCTAATCAGAAGTCAAGTCTTAGTTACAAATATTTATTTTACATTTATTGCGCTTTACAATTATCAATGAAACTTATCTCTCAAGCATTACATTATCTCCTTTAATCATGATAAATCATAAACATGGTTTATCATCTTCAATGACATTTCTTTTGCAAAATTAGTGGTTTTTCATTATAAATTAATCTTACGTTATGATTTTTAATTATAAAAAAATCCAAAAATTTTACCGATTTTTTTATGAAATATACATATCCCTCTTTACATATCCATTAATTTAAAATTATAAATTAAAATAAAAATATTAGTTCAAAATATAGATTATTTTAATCAAAAATAAAGATAAAAATATATCGATTTATATTTGATTAATTCACAAGATACCATGTTTTATTTATTATATGTTATATGCTTATAAATTCAATTTTTTAGAACATTTTTATTTGAATGTATGAAGCAATTTAATATACATTTTTTTTTTGTACAAAAACATTTATTTTAAGACAGAAAATTCATTAATTTAAATTCAGGTGAACTATTAAAGTTTAAAGACTAAAAATATATTTTATTATTAATTAAATAAATTATAAAATTATTTAATACTTTATTAAATAATAATGCACAACCAATTAAAGTTTCACAATTTGTTATTGGTAAAAATTAATTTTAAATCACTATGAATATTACAATAAATAAACATACACTTTTTTACATTAAAATAGTGTAAAATATTATGTAACTACAATTTTTATTTTTATGCAATTTGTTAAGAATTTACAAAAATGAATTTTTCTGAATATTTTGATGCATTATTTATTATTATTATTTTTACAATTTTGCTTATTAGTACAATAAAATATTCATATAATATTTGAACGATTGTAAAATTTTTTATTTACTTTTATCTTTATTTAATTATGATTTTTTGGCATCCATAAGTCACATCTTTAGACAAATTTGTAAATATTCATAATATATCAAAAAATGTTAAATTTGCAATATTTCAAAGTTAAACAAATTTTTTATATGATCCAAAAAATTATAATATTTTGTAAATAATAATTATTTCTAATGCATTTATGCTTTAAATAAATTTTACTTTTGAATTTCGAACATTATTTTAAAACGCATCGAACTATTTATATAATACCAATAAACAAAATCTTTATAAAGCCTTGGATTCACATATGAACAATATATACGTATGAAAATGATTTAAAAAAATATGTCCTATTAAACACTGCATACTATGTTGTTCAAGAAAATGTACATTATTACATCAATTGCTAATTATATATGTGAAAAAGAATACAATTAATTATGCTAGTTGGCAATAGATGCATCACGTTAATACCCCAGACGCATCATTTAATTGAATACATTCTTGAAATCTACGTTCATATGTATCTGTTGCTCATATATGAAGTTATCTTTGAAGGACTGAAGACGATTTTATTTATTGTATCATTTTAGGAAATATAAATGTTAATTCTTTGGCATGTTTGTAAAATATTTGAGAAAATATTGTATTATCGCATGGTAAACTGTGCCATGATTAATACAAAAAAAAATCAATTTTATTGTTTCATAAGCATATAATTAAACATTTTATGTTTAATTTATGTAATAAGATAAAAAAATGATTTTTTTATCTTAAAATTAATATTTTATAACTTATATTGAAGCAATTTGTAAAAAAAAAGTTATTGAATATATGTAATGTATACATGCACTTATTACCATCACATTTTCACACTCCTTTATAGCTGCAAACTATTCAATTAATAATTAGTTAATTGAACAAATGAATTTTGAAGTGGTTTAATAAAAATGTTTACTTAAATTAAAAAGCAAATTTATAATTATTTAGCAAATTTACTGTAATTAATTCAGGAATTTTAACTTTCCAATTAAATTATGTAATTAATTATTGATTTTTTAAAATTTTTCAATTGTTTTATAATAACAACAGAATGAATTTTGAATACATATTTATAAATTACTTTCAGTTTAACTTATAAATAACAATTAAATTCTAAATTAGAGTTAATTTAATTAGCCATTAAATTTGTAATTACATTATTTCATGTTTATAGAGTTTTAAAATATTTTAATTCATTATTATTTAATTATTAATTAATATTATTCATTATTAATTAAATTATATGTAATGAATAGCTTATTCATTCATTGATAATAAAATGACTAATTGTTAATTATATATTAAATAAACTAAAATTTAATTAAAGTATCTGCAAAATTGGTTTCTTTTAATAGTAAATTTACAGTGTCATTAAACCAAAATTTCTGTTTATATTGTATTAGTAATTTTGCAATTTTAAAAATATTGTAATAAATTATCATAAAAATATATATATATATATTTTTTTTATGATAATTTTTTTACATATATATAAGTTAAACAGAGATTTATATTTATCAAATTATACACATACAATCTATTTATTTTATTAAGTTAAAAAAATTGAAAAAATGTTATACATTTTTTTTAAAGAATGTGTCTATTTCTATACAAAAGTCCGGCATGCAACACGATAAAATCACGAAATACTCAACGTCATGTTGCCAAGTTTATTCATAAAAGAAATGTACTAATTTCAAATCGAAATAAATAATATTAGTGTAAACTTGTATACACCATGGAAAACTAATTAATAATGAAAAATTAATTAAAATACTTTAGTTTTAATAATCAAAAGAAAAAAAAAATAACACACTTGATAAAACGGCATGTTTTTGATGTCTTTATTGTGTTGTGTTTTTTTGTTCGAATAGACATTTTTTTAAATCTCTATGGAATGTTTCATTTAGGATATATATATACATTTAATTACAGTTGTTATCTACATACACATTTAAATAATTCACATACATATTTAAAGAAATATTCAAAATATATACATTTTTAAATTTCCTTATGCAACATAATCTACACATAATTGAAAAAAATATAGAACATAAGGCATACATGCACATATTACCATGTTTCGACACTGATTTTAGGGTTGCAATATATATTATATATGTATGTAGACACAGACTGTTATTAAAACAGACCAATTTCTTTTTGTACATCAATTACATCTTACTACAAACATTACTAAAACTGTTGATGGATAATGTTCAAACGTGAGAAAAACAGTAATGTAAAATAAGGTGTTTGAAATATACATCCTCTGGTTAAATAAATCTTTGTCATTTGAGTTATTTATTCAAATATACTCTTATGTGTCATTTACATTAGAAAACTATTTATAAAAATTCTAACAATATTTTATAACTGCATATACTTGTTCAACTAGTTTTTTTTGGCAGAAATTAGAAATAAAAAGATATAATATTACCCACAAATAAAATTTAAAAATAGCTAATATGAAGTATTAAATAATTACAGGCTACAAATAAATAAAAATCCTAATATATAGACTAATTTCAATTAAACTACAAAAACTAAACAGAAGCAACAGAGCAAAC
>JABFOX010002597.1:0-11244 GCA_022817665.1 Axea sp. ZL-2020 | reverse complement strand
ACGCTGATCTATCGCAATGAATTGGAAGTCATATTTTTATCTTCTCAGTCATTGCTTATTAATACCCCGCTCAGCGTTTACCAATGCAGAAAAATTTCTGTGCAAAATTATTATACTTCAGTAAATTAGAAATCGACATCAAAATCAACATTGCTTAAGAATCCTTTTAGTTTATATTGAATATTGCAGATAGTAGCATTTGAGTTAAAGTGTCAGAAAGATTTGCAACAAAAGTTTTCCATTGTTGATTACTGGTCTTATATATCGGTTAGAAAAATTAAGATTTACATTTCTGAACACATCAATTCAACAATTTTATTAAGTATTTTTTAGTTGTAACAAGTTGGCAGTCCATTCAATATTGTTTTAAAGAAAATTTCGTCTCAGTTGAGAGACGTTCAATAACGAATATTAATTTCGTTCAGAATCTATCGATCTCTTATATTAATTGAAATAGTTCACGCGGTGTAAAGCCACCGTAATATTTATTTTTGAATAATGGGAAGTTTTTAAGTCGTCAAGCTCATAAGGTTTAACACTCTTTTTTTCATTGTTCATCATGAAATAAATTTCGGGAAGTATCGAAAGGCTGGTACATTCCAATGTACGGAGAATTTTTCCTCTCGTATTACAGATTACCTTAGAATATCGCTGAAAAATTGTAGTATTACAGAATTATATTTCTAGAATATTACAAGTATATCTTGTGTTAATAAGTTATCATTTTAAATTAAATATAAACTTCTGTCCAATTTCATTAATTTCTCATAATTTATATGACTAAGTTATACACTTTTCTTCGTTTCAGGTCTTCAACTATTTCTATATGATTTACACTTTGACTGTTGTTCTATATGGTTATCAATATGTTCAGATAAGTTTTATTAATTTCAATTATTTTTATTTTTTAAATCTTATTTGTCTTTGAAAAATATACTTTGTGTTTTTTCCATAATTTTTGTTTCAGGCATTAATAATTTCCATCGATATAAACTCATCGATGATTGGATTATTATTATTCCAATATTCCTCATATAATTACCGATGAATCTTCGATTATTCTTTGGACATATATGTCTTATAAATATCTACGAGCTGTTCAACGTGCTGGAAAGAAATGTAAATATGTTACATAGTATTTCTTTATAATCGGCATGTATAATTTTAGGTTTATAAAAAACGATGAAATATTTAGTAAATTTGTAGAAAATTTACCCTTTTCTGAATTTGTTGAATCTTAGACAAAATATTCCTCATAACGCATGATTGACAGAAGTATTATTAAGTGTTGATAGCTTGATCATGGCGATCTGGAGAAATCTTATCAATATACTTTCGTGATTTTTTATTTATAACTTCTTTTATTAATTGTTATAAATCAATTGATATGATATTCATTTTTTGTTAAATTGTTTTTACATTTATTTGTATTATGTAAAACTAATAGCAAACAACACAATTGTACGCCAACATTTTATACATAATTTATGTATATCAGCACTTAGAATGAAAACAATTTCTAATTTTTGTGCAAATATATCATTTCAACATATTTGTTAAATCAGTGTTACATTATTTTTTATGGATTTTATATTATAAATTTTGTTGGTTAAAACTATTTTTTGTTCATTTTTATATACAAATGTATACATTTATTTATACAAATATATACATTTATTTTTTTATACTTGTACATTATTGATGTTTATTTAATTAAAGTTAAAGAAAAATTTTAATTGCTACGGAATTCTTCAATTTTAATACCTATTAAATAAATACATATTTAGCAATATATTTTTAATAATATTTATACTGGTTATATTAAATAAAATAATATTTATTTATTGTAGGGCATTTATAACATTTATTCTTTTAAATGGTCATGGTTGCATTGTTTTATTTTTATTAACTAATATCAGCGAAAGAAATTATACAATTTTAAGGAATTTAATCAAGTTATATAATACATGCAAACATATTACTTAAAATTTCCACGTATTGTATTAGAATTAGAATTATTGAATTTAGTTTATTATTTTAATAGCCTTCGACTGGTTGAAATAACAGTCATATTATCGCTCTTTAATTATTTTATTGGCACTCTAGATACAGATACAATCCTGAGGGATTACATTGGGACAAATAAGTTATCATACGAATCATAGAAAGAAATTCATATTTAACTTTTATTTCGATTAACTAAATGATAGATCATTTAGATCATTTTGCTTGTAATTGTCTTATATTAAATAAAATTTTAAAAATAGGTAAAGTGACGTATGGTACAGGATATTAAATAATATATTGTTTTGTACGTAACATATTTTTAATGGATATATGACCACGAGATTAATTATAATATAAAACTTTAGATTTTATGATTTTTATTATATAATTTTGATAAATGAAAATTATTAGTAAGGGAGTTTTTGGTCTCTTGTTTTCAACATTATCTGTTAAAACTTTGCATCTGAAGCTACTATAAAAACTTAACGTACTTCCATAGTTTTCGAAGAGTAAGATGATGGTATTGTCTCAAAATTGTTAATGAAATATTTCTTAATATTAAATATTGCTAAATACCCAACAAATCATGTTGTATGAGAATTATTTTTTATATCCAATTTCATCAAATTCGAAGATGTAAAATTTGTACGCATTAACTAAACATTTCATTTATTGTCAAATATATGTTGCGAATATAATATATGGATTTGTATATATAAAGAAAAAAGTTTTTAGAATCATCAGGTATTAAACTTATATAATAAAATCCTTTTTTCATTGCAAATTATTACTGCAATTATAATTTATTGAATATTATTTTGTATCTAACCTTTGTTGGTAAAACTAAAGGAAAGAGAAAGAAGTTAAAAATTTCTAGTGCCTTTACTTCTTTTATTTGTCATTATTTGTAAATAAACCACAATTCATTCTATACATCTGATCATTTAAAATGATAGAAGTTGACCATTAATTTGCATTTTAGTTAAATTTATTTTTTCATGATATTTTTTGGAGGTACTTATCAATAATTGAATGAAAGGGCGAACAAGACTTTTATATATATATGATGCGAACAGAGAAAATAATTTAATAATGAATACAACATTGAAAATTGAGAAAGAAAGGAGAAAAATGCAAATGAAGAGGAAAAGATGTATTATGTTTTAATATACAAAGTGTCGTGTTTTTTTAGTTATAATTAAATAATAATTATTTGCGATATCGTAAAATATATTTTTAGATTAAATAATTGACAGTAAGAGAGAAATAAGAGAACTTTTTTACATCATTTTGAATAAACGAAATAAATATTTTATTTTTATAAACATATATATTACATAAATGATACTACTGTATTAACTGAAAAAATAAAAGTGTTTCAATAAAAAATAACTTATCAATCATACCAATATTTCAATTAATATTGTAATTGTTTTGTCTAATATATTTAATTTCAGTTATTATGAAGGCCATTCGGAAAGTACCACCAATTGGATGTAAATACAAAATTTGCATAGAAAACATATTTTATTATATCATATCTTAAACCTGCAACTTTTTATTATTTTTCAATTTAGACACCATTTAAATCAAGCATTTATCATTGTCTTTTACTAATTAACAAATTGATCGTAAGTTCATCGTGGTCATAGAAGTGCTGCATATAAATGGAAAAATGGAAATCACTTGGCTCTAAGTTGGAGCTGTAAGAGTGATGATCAAAAACATCTCATTTGAATTGCTCCAAAAACTCTTGAGTTTTACGAGCACTGTGAGTACGAATGTTGGTATTCAAAAACACAACACATAATGTAAAGATACCGCAATATTTGTTTTAAATGGTTCACCAAAGTTTCTTCAAAGTGTTACATTAGACATCTGAAGTGATTGAAATACTATGTTCTTCAAAAATGTCCTGAGGAATTGGCTATCAGCCAAACGGCTGAATGTTATGCAGAAGGAATTTGTAAATTAGTGAAACGCTATGAAAAATGCTTAAATTTAAATGGTGAAAAATATTACATAGCTGTGTGTTAAAAGATGTGATATACTAAAATATGTTTTCTATGCATATTTTTTATTTACAGACAAACGGACATTACATTCCTAACAATCCTCGAATAATATAAATAAAATAAATAAATATTATAATATAATTCTTAGTTTATGAATAAAAATTATAATATATGATTGAATGTAAATGACTACATGTAACAGTTGATAAGTAAAATTTATTTAACATTAATTCCAAACAATCTTAATAAATCAGACAATAAATTTGCAAGTTAAAGTGATGTTCAAATTTGCTTTAAATCATTTCTGTTAAATTTGTTTAATTATCAATAGTACACAATGAGATACAATAGTAATAATTAGATTGAAAATTTTGTTTTATTTTTAACAAACTCACGAACATATTTAATAAACTAATTTATTAAAATGTAATGAATGAAATGCTATTGTAATATTTAAAAAAATATAGTTTGATAGTTTCCAGCAGTTGAACAAGTATATTATAATAAATTTTATACTTAAAATATTTAATTTCATATAAGATTATTCATTTCATTAAACCGTATTGTGAAATTTAATTTATGAATGTTATTGCTCATACTATACGCTCAATGCTAATTTGCGTAATTTTTTTCTATGTTTTAACAAAATGCTTATTAAGTTTTAATAATTTGTAAGTATATTATCAGAATGACATAATTACCGTTTATTCAAAAGTAGTATTATTTTCTCGCGGTGTATATGATGCCCATGTTTTAGGAATATTATTTTTGAATGTCACAACTGTAAAAATATTCTAAATAATTTATTTTTAAGAAATCTTCAGAAAATACAGATGTTTTTTTATATCCATGAAATAATGTTTTGTGGTAAAAAGAAAACAATTTTCATTCTATTAGTTTTTTTACTACAGATGAAGAATACAAACCTATTGTATGGAAAGGATATTTTTTATGAATACTGTAAAACATTTTATGTTAAATGTAAACATTAACTGTTTGATTAGAGGTTAATTAAAAATATTTTTCATAAATTACAAATATACATTATTTAGTTCACAGTAAACTTCCCACGGTAAAATCCTATCATGCAATCCTGGAAACCTGTTGTCTTTTAATGCTATTATTACGGGTATCATTTTCCAGTATTATAGTATAATTTATTATAGGTATTCTGAAAATGTGATATTTTTTCATACATTTTAATAATTGATACGAATTTCCAGTTATTTTATTAAAATTAAAAACATTTTTAACAGTTTGTACTTGACAAAATATTATATAATATATGTGGTTAAATATTTCTAATTGGTAATGCTTCTTTCAGGAAATTAGTCATGTAATATTAATGAAGATGCTGAATAAGTTAAAATTTAAATTAATAAAATATTTTATCTTAATGGGTAGCATGTCTTCTCAATATTTGGTAGCAAAAATTTTGGATGAATAAAAAGTATTCTAAAATTATTCTAAAATGAAATGTCAATATTTTTAATGTAATTGTTTTATTCATCACGATTTTTATGAAAATATCAAAATGAAAGACAAACGTGTGCTCTGTCGTCAACATAGATATTGTTTGTCTGTTTCAATTTACCTGGACAAAATAATTTAATCATTTATTATGAAAGTTTTTATTACTTTTTAATCTAGTTTTTTTGTCTATGATCTTATTATACTTTAGACCTTATTATCCTTTAACTTTTTTATTTAAAAATATCAGCAAATATTTTTACATATACGCAAATTGTTACATGCTTTTTTAAATTATAATTTACAATTTTTATTACAAATTTCTTTCAAATTGACCTTTGATTTGAACATAAGGAATATAACTAAAATGTTCTCTTTTCGTATGAAATTTGATGCTTAGAAATAAAAAAATTAAATGATACCAGATCTGATCTGTATAGAGATTGATATCTCTGCTTATAGACTGTTGCCTCATTTACAAAACTCAGGCACTTTTTTATGAATATATGTAAGAGAGAAAGTTCTAATGAAAAATTTAAAATATTAACAATATCAATTCATTTTACTTAAACAAAAAAAGGACACGAAAACTTTTTTTTCTTTATTCACTCGAGACTTTTTCAAAATTAATTGATACTATTTCATTTGAGTTGTGTAATATATAAAACTTTGTTTTGTGAATTTGACCTCCAGTTTTTTCACCAGTTCACACTTGGTCCAGTAAAGTATTGCCACTCTCTGTAAAATCCAAAAGTTCGCGAAAAACTGCCATACAGGATTCGTTTTTAGTTATTAGTCAAAATCTTCAGTACCAGTTTATCCATATGTTTAAATATTTATTAATGTCAAAATAGTTTAAATTTTGGTAGCCGAAAAACTTTAGCAATTAACTTTAAACTGACTTTGTACATGTTCGAGTTTAACTCAACTTTAAAGTACTGTTAATTATTGTATTTTATTGAATATTTTCAGGAAATTATATTTAAATGCATGACACGTATATAAATATATAAAAGTTTAAATAGAATCAAGTTATCAGAATAATGAAATTATAATTTTTTCAAATATTATTTAAATCCCCAGAGAGAAAATTTTCATCATAATTGTGTAGTATTTTTAGATTATTTTTAGATTAAGTTTAAAATAAACAACTAAAGAATCACAAATAAAACATATGTATTTATATGACTAACTGATAAATTTTTATTTTTGTTTATTTTGAACATATGCACCTAATTTAGAATTTTACTTATGAAAGTTTTCTCGCTATATCGAATTCTTCTCAAAAAGTAATTTCACCCAATAACATTTTAGATGAAAGATAATTTTATTCATTTTTCTACTTCAGAGACAACTGAGGGCCTAGTTTGCAGGCAGATCAAGGAAGAAGTAAACTTGCATCCACCATTTATTGGAATTTATAAATAAGATAATATTTAGCCAAGTCAATGCCGTGCTCTTTCAATAAGTAACGGAATGGCATTGGTTTGACATAAATGACAAAATATGTACTCGTGCAAACTTATGCTAGTTTGAACGAGCACACGTATGTTAGTTTCATTGTTCCCTACGGGTATTTTTGGTATTTATTTAAATAAAATTAATAAAAAACTACAATTTCCAATATGTTTATTAAATATATTTAAACATACATGCATTAATATTTTATAAGTATTTAATAATTTTTCCATTTTATTATTTCTAGACACATTACATGATTTACACAATAGTTTACTGTGGCAATCAAATAAAAATAAATTGTATAAAATGACCAAAAAAAATTAATTAAAAGAAAACATAATATACAATTAAACTTTTATATTAAAATGACACTTTACATTACACACATATGTACATTTTTTCAATTTAACCCTTAATTAGGGAAATTAAATTCAGCATAAATTTTAACTGAATAATGTTTTATTAAATGAATGATTGTTTATTTTTAATGGGTTATTATTTAATAATTAATAAAAGAAATAAATATTATTTATAATAAATAAATATAATATATAAATAAAATAAATATAATTTTCTGGTTGTTTTATTAATGAACATTTGACTTAATAATTCTGAAAAGACATATTGCTAATTAAGTTTCGAAGAATACAAATAAACTTTTTTTAATTTAGCACACTTCTTCTTGTAATTACAATGTTAAAAGTCTGCCTTTTAGAATAATCACAGTAAAAACTTCAAATTATTACTTAGTAAAAGTTGTCGAACATTGCATACATCTGTCTAATAAAACTTTATATCAATTTTATAGAGTAACAATAAGTTTAAAAATATTAGTGATGTTATTAATTTTAATTTTTCCTATTTTCTCTATACTTATATATTTTAATATACTTTGTTGTTTCTAGGCGTGTCAAGCCTGTGTGAATCACTTGTTACAGCAATGGAAAGCATACGAGTTACACAATTCACCGTATAATCAACGTCATTATACGCTGCGTAAACGTCAAACGTTAACAGTAGATGCTACTACATTTGTTTGTTACACCTGTACCTTTGAACATCCATCCTCAAGTATAAGACTGTTATACTGTTGCCCAAATCCTGAAGGGGAAGCCTATTATCCCTTTCTGTGTTCTATTCGACCTCCACCAGGTGCCAGTCCTATTAGTCCTCAAGGTATGGTTCAAGTCTGTAGCGACTGTTATCGAAATATCCCTTATAGACATCAAGCTTATGATGGGGATAATAATGAATCTCAAATAAACATTGCTACAACTACTGATGTTTCTGTAACTTCAAATGCTTCCACTAAAACAACTGCCGGTATTACTAATTCAACGTCAGAAACTCGCCAAGGTATGTATATTTCTATATTTAGTTGAAATAAAATATTTTCGAAAAATACGGATTTGTTAATATATATTTTAATTGTATAAAATTTATCTGTAATATGTCACGTAGCAAATTGAATCTTAAAATATTCATTTTTATAATTTTAAACTACACTTAAGAAAGCGATTCACCAAACCAACAATGTGATCATTTTATAATATCGTCTGGATTCTCGTTTTCTTAATTTTTAAAATTATTTTACACATATTAAAGTCTGATTCTTGAAAGTATAAATTTATACAAAATATTAATGACAATATAATAGGTAAACATTAAACACATTAATAATACAAATTATTTTTTAAAAATTGTAAAAATTTATTTGATGCATGTATTAATATATGTAGAAAACATAACATCACATTTACAACATATAAAATGGCACTGTTGGAAATACCTATCTGTGCAATAATTTAATTTCATAAAATATTTAAAATTATTCTAATATAATATTAATGTATTAAATACACTGTTTTTAAAATTAAACATATATACAATTTTTATCATTTTGAATGATTTTCTTATTGTAGAAATATAGTTTTTACATTGAAAAAGGCTACAATACAAATCCAATTCTGATTCATATTTGGATTCTAATTTAGTTTATGAATAAGACTTATTCAGTTTATAAATTTCCGTATTTTTTGGAGATTATTTATCACTTTTATGAAAAATGTACTTTTATAATGATATGCAAATTTTGTTTTCAAAAGCATACATTTGTAATAAATGAATACTTTTTGTTACAGCTTCTTCCTCTCAACCAAATGTTTCAAAATCTCCTGCAATTACAAGTTCCGACCACAATAACATACGTTTTAAGCCATACGACTTAAATATGTCATCAACGATAACAAACAAAGCACGTAATGCGAATACAAAAAGCGTTACACCTAGTCAACGTAATTCTCCTAACAATGGTCCTACTGAAAATGGCACTGTAATTCTAGGAAAAAGTTTTAGATGTTATGTTTGCGAAAGATTATATCCGTGCTCTCATATGCAGTGGTTTGTATGATTTTATAATAAAATTGTTATAGTTATTGTTTACTTTCAAAAATGTGTATAGTAATTTACTTTTAATTGTATTTAAATACTACTTTTTGATATACATTTTTAAAAGTAATTTACTTATTTTTATGTTACTTTTATACATAATCAAACCCATTTTCATCGTGAAATAACTTTATGTAACAATTATTTATTATTGTATGAGATACAATATATAGATAATATATGAGATACTCTTCGATATATATATAAATGTATTAAGAATTTTGATACTTTACTTTATTATTTAAAATTTATTTATTAATTATGCATATTTCAATTCAGGTTATCGACGAGTCCAGAAGGTATGAATTCTCATGCCATGCATTTTCCATGTCTAAGAAATATAGTGAGAACAGCTGCCAATTTCGGTAAAGATAGTCATGGAAGAGTACTAACCTGTAGCAATTGTGTTAACCAGTTAGCACAACAATGGGAAAGCATGGACAATGATAGAGTGCCATTGGAAAGACGAAGGTTATTATTTAATATCTATGAAATTAAATATTAGACTAATTCTTTAAAAAAATTGTTTAAGAATTTAAATTTGTTTATTATTACATTGTTTAATACATTATAATTTTAATTAATTTCAAAGTATAAGTAACTTTTGATAATTATTGGAATAACTATTCATATAGAACATAAGATTTATTACACGTTTAATATATATTATATATAATATAATCTATATAAAATATAGTTCTTGATAAATATGAAAATTCAAAATTATTTAATTTATATTAAATTAAATACTTAACTTTGAATGAAAATGTTGATTTTTGCATATATTACATTATTTGTGATTACGTGATTTGTGATCAACATTAAAGTGAGTTATACTATACTATCAGGGGGAAGGTTAATTTTGATATCAATATTATCTATTGATAAGACACTAAAAATGCATGAATATATAAGTTACAGCTCAATTGATAAGGTTTTATATTCAAGTAGTTAGACAATTTTATAATTTGCTATGTGGCACAGTTTATAGTAAATGATGCATTTAATTTTGCATATAACTTTCTTAATTCAAAATAATATCTCCCGTGAAAAAATGCATCATGATTTAATTCATTAAGAAGAACTATTATAAATTCAGTTACAATAAAGTCATAATTTTTGCCACAGTTGTCACGAATGTGCCATAATGTTGTATTATTCGAGAAAACATTTTTTAATAAAAATAAAAACATTCGAAAGTATTTAATATTTATATATATAAAAAATTATTTTTCGAGTATTGTGCCATTAAACATTACTTATAATAATGCACAGTTTGTAGAAATCACATTTGAGATGTTCTAAAGTTTCTAAAGTATAATGTCAATGCTGTAAAATCTAGTTTTGTCAGTCATTGTAACATATTAGTATAATATTGAATTTACTTTTTCAGTTTTCCAGTTCAGTTCTCAATAATATATTGTTGTTAATTTTTACTAATATTATTGCAATGGTAAAATAAATTTATTTTTATTTTAATGTTTAATATTTGTTAAATAATTTTCATTAATTAGTTTTCAATGAAACTATAAATAATACATTACATATGGATTCATTTTTGTAAAAAATAAATTTAAAAAACTTGTGAAAATTACAATATTTTTATATTTATCAAAGAACTATTCTTAAAAAGTGCGTGACTTCTCCAAAACTGATGTGTCGACTTTCCAGTTTAAGTAATACAAAAAATTGAATTTATTATAATTTTCACTTGGAAAAAGATTTTAAAATTTGACAATAAACATTAAATAAAAGTTATTTTAAATTAATTTAATTAAAAAAATTTTGAGTCGTTTTGTAAAATGCAACTTTACGGCAAGTTTTATTACTGAAATGTCAAAAG
>JABFOX010002596.1:0-11244 GCA_022817665.1 Axea sp. ZL-2020 | reverse complement strand
ATGATGATGGAAATTTCAATCATAATATTTAGTCAACAAAAAAAGGTACTCAAAACCCTTGTACTGTAAATTTGTTGTTGCTGGCAACTTTTTAAGCTACTATTTAATAATTATATATATATATATACACAATAATAATGTAAATAAACAACTTAATAAGCGACTAAAAAAATAACATCACCCTGATTTATTTTAAAAAAATAGAAAAAATCATGCAAAGAAGGGTTAATGTAATCTCGATTTATTACTTTTTATTTTAATTACGTATGTTGTGAAGCACAATGCGCATATTAAAACTAAAAGTTTTGTCGCATTTTAAGGATTAGTTCTTCAAGCAATTATGACAGTTCACGTTGAATAAAATTTTGATATTTTTCGTCATTTAAATTGCCTTTAATAAAATATGGTTTAATAAGCTTATCACCAATTATTCCATAGCAAACATTAACACTCTGCCGATACTGATATCGCATTTGGAGTAACCAGCGTAGACTTTCTACACTAATAATGATAGTTTAACTTCACTGTGATTTATGAACTTAGAGTTGTCAGGAATAATACTCGATAAAAGAAGTGTAGACCTATTTGTATTTGTTCACCTGGCTATTCATAAAATATCACTCGATTTTGAACATTTTCACCGAGAATTTTCCGATCTAAGGACATCTGATGCGAATGAAATCTGTATAATTTCATCATTATTCAAATACTTCTATGAACAATTCGTGACTCCTGGGTGTTTACGTGCTGATTAATTATTAGCTATTTCACCCAGTACTAACGTTAATTTTTTGATTTAATTAAACGACAATAATTTTTGGAGAATGCTATTTTAATTCATTTTTTGTTTTGATAAAACCCTCAGGAGTCTTATTGACTCTACAATTCAGTTAAGCTCATTACATGGCACATCAAATATCATAAAGTACACATATCAATTAAAATAATAAACACAAATCTAATATCATAAAGTACACATATCAATTAAAATAATAAACACTTGTTTCAATATGTCATTTAATTTAATTGATTTCTATAAATTTATTTAATGTTTATGTTACTTCTTAATTAATTTACTCTTTTATTTTAATGACTATTTAATCGTCATTATCAACAAAAAAAGATAGCACAACAATGATAAGGAAAGGATATTATATTTAATTAGTTTATCTAATAGTACAATCTATGGAAACGATTAAATATCGAAATCAATTAAAATTATTTGTCATATTAGTTTATCAACAAATCTTTTAAAATTTGAATTAAATTACTTACTTTTTATTTCATTTCATCAGTATTTGATTTTTTAAATTAAAGTATAATATTTTCATCAAGTTTTTTTATATTATTTAAATTATATTCTTAAAGTATTTTATTAAGTATTCAATCAATTTCGAATTATAGATTTTATTGAATTGAATATTTTGATTACTAGAATTTTTTGTTTCCTAATCTCAAAACGCAAGGTACATGCAAGGTACATTATTAATAATAATAATAAATAAATATCCATACCCAAATGTATTTATAAACCTTGAAATATTTTATAACGTAAATTAAATCATATTCGACTCGGCATCTTCCTCATCGAAATCTCTATCAGATCGAATTCAGCAGATAACATAGATATAGACAGATAATCAAGACACATAAGATTTGGATTTATATAAAAAAATTATATAATTTATAACTTAAACATTAACCTTAAAAATTAAACTTAAATTGCCATAGTTAATATTTTGTGATGATAACAAATAGATTTGGTGTCTTCTGAGAATAACTGCTATGCACTCACAATCGCACTACGCGAATAAACGAATAGCTACAGTTAAATTCAAATGGTCAAATAAAAGAAGGAAACTGAGTTGACGGGATAACCTTTCATGGTGGCGGTACGCTCCTGTTTGTACGGAAGTTGAAGGTTGTGTTTTTTATAGATTTAGGAAAAATTGTCGTGGCAGCGGTGGCAGTCTACACGATAAGTCGAAGTTATTAATGATTTTTGATAATGAGGATGACCTTGTGCGATGGCAGTTTTCTCAATCTACATGACATTTGAAAAGATAAGGAAGGGTATGGGATTTTTTCGTAGCTGTATCTATTTGCGTTTTATAAAAACAACTTTTTATTGACGGAAAATTTACGTTTACGATGCAGATTTAAAAAATAAGAAAGAAAAATTGTTCTTTATATTTATAAATATTTAAAAAAAATATATTACATAAAAAATTAATTATTTTTGAGGGAAAACGAATAAGAAAAGAAGCGGTAGAGAGCTCTTCTAATATTTCAGCAATATTTTTATTTTAATTTTAATTTAAGTTTTTTTTCAGCACGGATATTATAACGGACGTATTAACTTCCCACGTTATTTTTTTTTAGAATAGATTTTTGATCTGTTTCTTTTTGGCAAAAATGCCCTACTCGAATCATAATAGATTTTATATGCGTTATTTATTTAATTAGTTAGTATTGAATTTTGATTAATTGATTTATTTAAATGGCAAAATTTGTTTTATTCGTATTTAATGTGTGTAGAAATCTTTATTCAAAGAAAAATGAAATATATTCAGAAAAATAAATTTTAAATTTACTTATAAAAATTAGTTTTTTATAAAATTCGATGGGACATTGCTATGTCATGACACCTTCCGATTTTTTAGACTAAACTTGGTTGTCAGTCCAAGTATAATCCTATTAAAAATTGTTGGGCATTATCGAAGCATGATTTTTTATCTTTTGTATCTTTTGAATTCAGATAATTAATTTTATAAATTCGTTTCTCTTAATTACACCAACATTTTTGGAGTTATTACAATTTCGTTTTTGTATAAAATGATTCGCATTATATCTATAGCTTACTTAAATGTTATCTAAAAATTTCTTTTCTTTAATTATGGTAACAGTAATCTTCTTTATGGAGAATAAGCATATTATCGAGGACAAAATTTCTTTTCAAAAATTAATATAATTATTCAATTTCATGTTTAAATTAGTCATAAAAATGAGACTGTTTTATAAGGTGATGTTCTTTTTACTTTGTTTATTTTTTATACGAATATATAGTTCATCAATCTCGTAATCGATTTGTTACAAATGTTACGTCCCGATCTGCGAATGTCCATTTAGTTCGAAAGATGGACGGATTATTCGGAGATCTAGGCAACTCGAGCGTATAATTTTAAACAGAATATAAGGATCTAACACGATTATAAGACTTCAAAGGTATTGAAATCAAAACAGAGTTGTAAATTTGATATATTTTGACAATAAACTAGGACTTACATTCGATAATAATAAACAATAGCGCTCGATTCAACAACAAAATGAACTGATCCACATGCAGGATCAGCAGGAATTTCGACATTTGGCGTACTTACATTAAAAAAAAATATTTTTTGCAACGATACTCTGTTCTTTTCCCGACTGGCGACTTGCAACCATACAAGATGAGAGGAAAATCTAGTGGTGACGATTCATCTATTATCACTAAGTTTTTTGGATAAGGTAATTTTCGTAGAAGGCTGCTCGCCTACTTGGATAGAAAAATGTAGGGTAGATTTTTAAATTTAGTATTAGTTTGTAAAAGAATGCTTTTTCGCTAAATTCGATAGGCAGACATTGTCATATCGTAGCACTCTAATAGAAGTATTTAATTGAATATAAAAATTCAAATTATTGCTCTATATAAAAAAATAATAAGAATTAAAAACAACATTTATTGCTTGTTTACTTTTTTATTGAATAATCATAAATTACATAATGAAATAAATAATAGTATAATATAAAAAAATAAACTAAAATAAATACATACATGTATATAATGAATAATTTATGATTATTGATATAATATATGGTATAATAAAATATATTTCATATATTTATATAATATATATAATATATTTTTCCATACAATATATATGATATAAAATAAATTATTTCTTATATTTTTAATTTTTTGTATATAATATATTATGATAATTTATGAATTATTATAATAGTGCAGAATAAATGAAAAATATTAGTATATAACTAGTTCACAAGCGAACATATTATTATTGTATAAATATTAGATTAATATTATAGTACAGTTATTACAGAATAATTGAATTATTAGTACGGTTTTCTGAATTCAATAATCATAGATAACATTATAAATTAAATACATATCTAATAACCTAATAATTGTAATAATTTAAATAACGAAATTATTTAATGGCCTAAATAAAATATATATAAACAATTTATATATTAATATAATTATTTAAACACAATATGGGTATTTAAATCGAATTAATTAAAAAAATATTAAAACATCAATGAACGATGGCTATGTAGGGCGATAGTATTAATAATATTTAAAAATTGAATTATTCATTTTTAGAAATCAAATATGTTAGACATAAAAATATTAAAAATGAAAACTATTTTATTATAAATATATTACTTAATAATATTTTATTAATAAAGTAATGGAAAAAGACATAAAATTAGTCAAATAGAATAATAAATTTTCAACTTTAACATCAAGTTTCAAAAAATCAAATAGAATAACTACTTAAATAATAAATATATAACACACCACTCAATAAGTCTCCGGTTTAATTAAGAAAAATAATTTTTTTTTTAGAAATTCCACTCTATTTATCAAAATACTCTCCTTTAAGAGTGATACATTCATTCCAACGCTCCTCTAACTTTTCAATGTCCTTTATGTAAAATGATTTGTCTCTTCACGATTTGTCTCTCAAAATAGGTCTCAGTTTCGGCAGTGGACAGTTTTGTCTCTTCTTAAGATAGTCGATCAACAAAATTCCGTGCACGTCCCAAAATACAGATGCCAAAATCTTGCCAACCGACTTTTGAGTTTTTCGTCGCTTTGGACGACTTTCATTAGCTGCTGTCCATTCAGCTGACGATTTTTTTGATTCAGGCGTGTAGTAGTGGATCCATATTTCCATGATCCAAAAAATCCTTTTTATTTTGCTTGAACAGTTCCAGACAGCGCTCTGAATCGTCGACGCGTTGTTTCTGGTTCGGTGTGAGCAATCGCGATACCCTCTTTGAAAGCAACTTGTACACGCCCCAATTTTGATGTAAAATTGTAGACATTACATTTCGATATCACGGCAACTTCATTTTACAGTTTTTTAAAATTATTTTATTTTATTTTTATTTTTCGGAATTTATTTTATTATATATATTAATTATTAATTATTTTTGTTTTTCGGAACAACTACCGATTTTGGGCGACCAGAGCGTTCAGCATCATCGATGTTCGTATCAAACGCGTCTAAATTCAGCATATCAATTAATAATAGTTGATTTCCCTGGTGCAGAGTTCAAGCCACTGTTTGGCTCCAACGGTATTTTTTTTCCATTAAAAAGCAGTGTTTGATCAACACACGAAATTTATTTTTGTTTTGAAAATGACAAAACTGGGGTCACTAAAATGACTGTAACGTCTAAAATAACAGTCAGAAGGATTTGAAATTTGAACACGTACTGTTTGAAGGTTGGCACTACCCAAAAATCATGTGGGTCTATCAACAATGTTGCCATATAGATGTCAGACCGGGCACTTATTGAGCGATGTGTTAGGTATAAGCTAGACATTGTCGCGATACAGGAAACAAAATGACTGGATAAGGGACGAATTGAGTCGTAAAATTTTTTATTTTTACGATAAAACAATAAAACAAACAATAAGAACGAGTTTCTTAGTAAAAAATAGTGTTATGTCGGCAGTATTGGATTCCAGTTTATTAGCGATAGGATATCTTATAATCTTGCAAGGGTCAACTAATAAAGTAATTATTGTTAGCGTACACGCACGCGCGGAAATAAATAAAAACGATAAAGAAAAACATGATTTTTATGCCGAATTAGAGTGTGTTTAATAAATCCTCATTTTATAGTGTTAAATTAGTAATGGGATACTTCAACGCTAAAATAGGAAAAGGAGAAATATTCTACTCGACAATAGGTAAGGAAAATTTGCATGATGTCACAAATGAAAAGTGAAAAAAAAAAAACAAACCTCTTCAAAGTGAGAAAATAAAGAAATGCGGAATAAAAAACGGACAACAAACTATTAAAAATAAAAATAAAGCATAAGACAAAAAAAACAAAACAAAAACACTAAACTAGGTTGGTACGAGGATTCGCAGTAGAAAAACTTACAGATGTAAAAAAAAGTTAGAAATCGTTTCGAAACACTAGTATATTACAAAAATGACATTAACCCGGAAAATATATGGAGTGAAATAAAAAACGTCGTTAAAGAATCTGCTAAGGTAACGATAGAAACTTAAAAGTGAAACATAAATAAACTGTGGTTCGATAATGAATGCGAACAAAAACTTAAAGAAACATACCAAGAGCGTATTTTGACTTTTAATAATAACGATAATAAGGGGGCGAACAGAAAATTACCAACGAATTGGAAAAGAAACTAATAAACTGTTCGGAAATAAAAAAACGCGAATATGAGAAAAATAAAATCATAAATATCGAAAAATAGTTTAAAAGTAATAATATTCGAAATGCACGTAAAAGAATAAATTCAATTAAGAAGGATTTTTAAAGACGATCAGGTATAATATGCCATAGATAAGGGAATATAATATAAGCCGGGACAGAATATTAAATGCGTGGGAAAATTATTTTGATAAACTATTTAATGTGCACGAAAGACCGATCCAAGAAAATTTGCACTGCCGAAACCAACATAGAACAACCGACTTACGAAGAAGTGCACAACATATTAAATTAAAAAAATTACAAATTACATGAATTAACATATTAAATTACAAAAATTATACCAAATTGCCATGAACGTCTGAACTGCTTCCTGGTCCAGAAATGAACATCAGTAAATGTCTATGTTCTCAATTATAATACACCAGGATTAAAGCATGGAAAAACTGATTGACACCAGAATAGGACGAACCGAGAACACTTTGTTACACGCAGTACTGACTGAACCAATCGTTTCAAAACACAGCATGCATCCAAGGAGGAGCCAAGTGGTGTAGTTCGTAAAGGTGCAGTCTTCATCGATACCTTATGCCTATATCAAGGATGAACCACATACATACAAGTGTACATAATTTGTAATACTTAAAAAAGGAAATGCTCACTAAAGAAATTCGAATAAAGGTTTTAGGAAGGTTTTTTAATGAATATCTTTAAAAAATTAAATGTATTGAATAATAATTTATTAATCTTCGAATTGGGCACAACGTTGGTAAACACTGCCATGACAATTTTTAATTTTAATATTTCGTCGGGCCCGCGAAAACATTTTTTTATTCAGTCCAGTCCGGGGACGAAAACAGTTGGCCATCTTGGCCTATATTTATTTTACTAGTTTTGAAAGTCCGAGAGAAAGTTCCTTTGAGTAAATACATCTTAAAATATGTCTTCTAACGTGTTGCTCTGAATTAACAAGTGCAAGATTTAGACACGCGAAATCCGATGAAAGCGCTTTTTCCTGCTGAGGTGAGCAACAAATTTTAATAAGCTGACTGCTGTCCTGTTTGAGTTTTGACTTGAATTTTGAATGAGTCAGCGGTGAAAGATTTTGATGGTCACCAGGATGACAATGAGAGAACATGCTACAGTTGGTTGCTCTTGACCATGGATCAGTTTACGTTGCTGACTTGTAGATACACACTGGCAGCGATCTTCCTTCATCAGTTCGAATTTGTACAGATGTAAAATTATTTCGTCGAATAAGGTTTTGTACAGGGTGACAGTTTGGGGATAATCTGATATGAAACATATCCGAAGGAGCAAGATCGGGAAGCCACTTCATTGATTCAACAAAATCATGGCTTCCTCAATATTGTCGTCACTAATGAATACGCATAGGCAGCTGGTTGTTTCTTCGTTTTTGATACTTATGCTACAATTTTTTTAATTTCTCAATCTTTTAATTTCTCAATCCATTCGTAGATGTTTTTCCATGGTAAAACACGATGCCGCATTGTGCTAAAAGTTTTCTATGAGTTTAGATTTTTGGTACAGAAATAACATTTATTTATAATATTCCATATTCCAGATTCCATAGCAGTTTCATGATCCAAGCAGTTCACAATACTATTTTGTATTTTAAAACATTCTTTCTGTGCATTTATATATGATATAAAATGAAATAAAATAGAGTATCATCTTTCGATACTGTAATTAGTTTATATTGTATCAAGAAAATGATAGTTTCGTGAGCATCTCAACAAGAAAAATGAATTTTAATGAAGATTTTGATGCGTTTTTGACGAGCAATATCAACCACCAAATTTTACATTTTGTGACTGCAATTTCGAATTTCGTAAACCATAAGCGTTGCTTTAGTGGATTTGTTCAAAATCCAAATGAAAATTTCACTAATTTCATTTGAATCATGAACACAAAATTGCCAAACTGCAGCAAAAAAATCATTGATATTATGTTTAATTGAACGTTAATTAAAATACGTTAATTAAAAATGCGTTATTAAAAATAATGGAAACTATGAGAGACAATATCGCTCAATTAGTTTACTCATACGCGCAATAAAAAAACGATCGCCGAGTAAGCAATGTCGAACTCCACATGAGAAGTCAGAATTCATAGAAAACGACAGAACGAAGGCATTATGGACCAACAATTGGTAGAAGAGAGTTCCCTGTATCGACCAGATGATTCTTTGCAGGTTGAAAAATAATTTGATTATTCGGACTATAACATGATATAAAACTTTAAATGCTTATATTTCAAAAACACATTTTCAAAATGCGTCACAAAGATTTCTCAAAAGGAACGCAACCAAATAACTTTTCTTTTTTTATATAAAGTACATTAAATTTAGGAGTCTTTGTCGGGAACTTTTTTTTTAAATCAGTGTTCTTTCCTTGCTCTGAAACACGATTTTTTACCACCAAATATAAGATTTGCAAAAAATGGTCGCCATTTTATTATAAATCAAAATTTTTAAAACCAAGCTCGACATAGTCTAATTTTAATCGTTTAAATTTGTATGAAAAGAAATATTTTTGTTTCAGTTAATTTGGTGCCAAGTTTGGTACCGGTTCTGATGACGCGTTGTAATTTTAATTGGGGAGCTCTTCACAATTAAATTATTTTACTTTTGATACTGAAAATTGTAACGGAAAAAATAAAGACAAACAAGTGTTACTTTTTGTCAGAAAACGATGTACCTTCTTAAATGGAAATAATTCAATAGTTTATTTCAAAACAAACAGTCGGAACCTCTTTATTTAAAATGACTTAAATAAAATAATTTGTTATTTAATAATAAATTACGTCCATTAATTATATATTTTCAAATGCTAAATTTCATTGGATGAAAAATTATGTTTTTTTTAATATAATAGTTAATATATCAGTTCAATCGTACGGAAATTGCTTGTTGAATCACTTTCAATAATTTCTCAATCTCTCTTGAGTTTTATTCGGATCTTCATCAAGCACTGCCCCTAGTTCTTTGTCTTCAATTTTTTTCCTGTCCAGAGCGAGGCTTGTCTTCAAAGCTGAATCTAACGTACTTAAAACGTCGAAACTATTTCCTACGTGATTTATCAGTTGGAGCATGGTCGCCATAAACTTTCATAAGCATTCAATGCGCTTCAGCTGCACTTTTCTTCCAATTAAATCAGAAAACTAAAACGAAATTTGATATATTCGATGTAGTAAAAACCAAGGTATTTGTATGAAACTCAAAGCGATGTAAACTGAATATTATTGACGTATGTCTACTCTCTCTGAACCCACTGAAATCAGCTTTCACTATGAAACATTCAGAACAGTGCCATCTTTTGAAAATTGCAATATGCAAGTTAATTTTTACGCTCGTATTATTTGTGTATGCATATAAAAGCAGAGGTGAAAAACACACTTAGACCCTTCTTGTTTCATTTCTGTGAAGCGTTACAAATATTTTACTATTCTTTTTACCGCTTTTTCCAGTATTCCATTAATGAAATATTCAGATATTTAACATTCATTCGAGATCAAAATACGTTTCTTAATTTTTATTATAACATGCTTTATTATTACTCACATTTTATTATTTTACTTGTCTCTTTTAATGATTTTACATTTTCTTGCACTATTCGCATAATTTATAATTCATATTGTACTGTCTGCTTCTTAAAAGTGAATACACCACCTGGTCAATTGTCTTAGTTCTGTCTTATCTATTAAACGAATTATTCTTTAATTAACTTTTGTTTACTAAATTTTGATTATTTATTTTTATTTGGAAATAAAATTAATAATATTCTCCCAGATCATCATCATTCACGGACTTTCTGTTGTTTATTTACTTAATTTTAATAAAATATTAATGTTATATTTAGGTAATAATTTTACAAGTATGTAAATTACGTTCTAAATTAATATATTTGAAATTAAAAAAAAATATAATTAATATATTCATTGTATGCATTAAATATATATTACATGTATTAAAATTATTTAAATAATTTACTTGAATTATTAAGTAACTGCGTTCTTTTAATTATTTCAATCATACATTGAACGTCAAGTCAATTTATAATATGATCTATGATTATAAAATATATAAAATTGAAAAATTGTTCTTAATCAACAAGTTACTAAGTTGACATAAGTTGATACACAGTCAACATATTAATAACTTTGTATATTAAATCTTAATTCGAGTGTGAAATTCTGGACAGAAGTGTTCCATTGTGATAGTTCCAAAGGCCTATGCAAATGGAGTGTGTGTACAGGTTTGGTAGCATCACAGAACTGATGCTTGCAATTAAACAAAACAACACTCAAGTTCTGTAATGAAGTTCGTCGACGAGGACAAAAATTTCTTTCTAATGTTTGCAAGAATTTAATTTGTTAACGAGCTGCATAACTGAAATAAATAGTAAAATATGAAATTATGCTTCATATCAAACTATGTTTAATTAATTAAAATAATATCAGACAAGAAATTCATAATAGCGAATAAAGTAATTACATTGAAAAGAATAGAAAAGAGAATTCTGATAGAAAAAGTAAGGAATTTGAAAAGATACATCAGTCTTTAAATAGAGAAAATCTTATAAATCATTTTAAGATGAACAATCTTTTGAATAATGTCCCAGTAGGAAATGTTCTACCGGTCCAGTACTGGTACAGAACTGTTGCCAGAGCCACCAGTACTGGTAACCAATACAGTAATGGAATCGTGCCAGTATCGGAGTGATAACACTGGGCCAGTACTGT
>JABFOX010002595.1:0-11245 GCA_022817665.1 Axea sp. ZL-2020 | reverse complement strand
TATATTATAATTCTTTTAATCATTAAGTAATCAATCATTCAACCATCCTTTAGAAAAAGAACATTACATAATCACTTTTTTTTTTTTTTTTTTTTTTTTATTTTCAACGTTATATAATTTCTTTTTCTGATTTCTCATTTCCTATACACTTTTAATTATAGTGGTTCGTTTCCCTCCTGCGTTTATTTTTTTTTTTTTTTTTATTTCTTCTTAAACTACTTTTTTTATCACACTTAGAAAACAGGGTGCATAAACACAGTTATTTATAGTTTGTAAAAAAACCAGCGCTTCGCTCCACAAACCATCTTTGTTTGCTTATTTACTAGTAAAGACTTGTTAAAAGTCTAGCCCACGCTTGCTAGCATACGCAAATTTTACGTTTTTTTATAAACACTTTACATTCTACAAACAAACTTAAATAACTGTACTCATCGACAGGATTGCAAACGAAATAACAGAGAACTGAATTTTCTTCAATAAGTTAAAAAATTTAGATCAAGGTTAGCTGCTCAACGCGTAATAACAACTTCTATAATTAAAAATATTTTGTAAACACGTGTGTGTCTCTATCCATACTAGTAAAAATGAAATACACCCCAAAAATGTGATAGAGCGATTATATTAAATTCAGCCTAGGGATTTTACGTATTTGTCACGCGGTACACCGATGCACTAAAGTAACCGTATCCTATTAATAAATTAAAATAAATATTTGAATTTAATAGTGTAGCTGAACGTTCACCACTCCATATGGTTGATAACGATGAGATTGTACAAATATAATTTTGTACATTCTCATTTTGTATGTGCATGTACATGCATGTACATACAAAACAAAACGTACACTCTTCTATGATTGTTTTAACTGTCCATGATGTTAAATTTTTGTTGATCTATCGGTGAACCGATGACAATTTTAAGACTCAGATGCATTGCTTGTTTTGTGCATTGCTTATGCATTGCTCGATCCAGACTTTTCTTAGAGGCGATTGAGTCCATCCATGGAATGAACGATTATTTAAAGTAGATTGACTCTGGACATTCGAAACGACTTTAACTGACCGAGATAAGAGGATATGCTACGGGAGATGGACAGAAATTGCTCCGCATTCTGAACTGATCGCAGTTTGAACTGCGTTTTGACATATCATATCTCCTACGACCGAATCCTTCATATGGAGTTGACAGAAGAATCAATTCTTGTCGACTATCTTACTCAATGAAAGTCTGGCAACATAACTGACTTCACGAATCGCGAGGAAGACGGATGGCTCAAGTTTCCAGCTTTGAGTCGGTGGGTGAACCATCCTCATGGCGATGTCGATTATCGTTTGAGTCAATTTCTGACTAATCACGGGTACTTTATCGGAGCCTATCTGCACGTGTTGGGGAAGACGGTGAACCCGTCGTGTGCTTCCAGCGACAATGCGCATCACGCCTTCCTCGATTACGATAGCTGGCAACAGAACAGACGTCGCCCGACACTGTCGTACGCCTGATGCTATCCGCTCTCAGACAATAAGAATGAATGACCGGATTGGATGACGTACTCTGCACGAAGAGACGAAAGGACAGGTCCCTTAGGTTTAATTATTACTTTAAATTGTACATTTTAATATTATTTTGCTTTATCAATAATAGACAGAAATTCTACATTTTAATTGGTGATACCAAATTAACTTTATCAGTTACAACACGTGACACAAAAACTAAAAATCATTCATGGCAGTGCAAGATCGCAGAAGGTTTTTGCACATTCGTAGTAACACTGCCTGTGGATGATTTTCAGAATGCTAGTATACGGCACACGCGATTATTGATAAAGGTACTCGGTTGGTAAATATGTTTTCGCTATCAACGAAGTGTACGAAAGTACTTTAATTGTCTCAACATCACATCTGGCTACTGTAATCAATCACACAAATTTGGACATTTGATTTTTTTTGTGTTTTTTAAAAATTAGTTATATAAAAATCTAAGACTATTGTTAAAATACGGTTCTTTTTGTGAAACTATTTTCTGCCAATTTTGTAACAACTTCTTATCTAATAAATTTGTGCGTGTGAAGTGTCAAACTTTAAATTTCAACAATTCGAAAATTATGTATTTTTTAAAACAATTTCTTTATATATAAATGTACGATTTCAAAAATAATAAAACAGTTATTTCGCATTTATAAAATATTACAAAATTATGCCAATGATATAAAGAAAAGAAAAGTATAAGATAAAACATTTCAACAAAATTATTCTTAATTTAATTTTAAAAAGTATACATGTATCAAGTAGATAAGTCTGACCCCCCACATAGGGTTTTTTTTATATGAAATCGTTTCATATAAAAATACGAAAATATAAAAATATGTCATATGAAAATATAAAAGCGTTTTTTAACGCTGATTAAAAAATGTCTAATATATTTGGGGGAAATGAACCGTTCTAGAGATATTCAAGATTATTGGTCCAGAATATGCAGCATCCATCAAACGCTTAAGAACATAAGATTATTATACATGAAATCGATGAAGTTTTTTAATATAATAAAATATAAATTCTTTTTAATCAATTAATTTGAGAATTGTGATTCTTCAGAGTCTCTAATTCGGATCATCTGATGAAAACTTTTATGAATTATCTGATAATACATTCATCCAGCATTCTACATTAGTCAGCTTTTTAGGGAATTTTGGTTAAACGTACGCAAACATAAATGCACAATTCAAACGATTGAGTACTTATCACAGAAGCAAAGAAAAGTATTTAAAAAATGGTAGAGAAATGTGCATCAATGGGAATTATGATTCTTCACTTTCATTAATTAAAATTAACATTTTATTGTAAAATTTTACTTTGGATGTACAAAATATTAGATTAAATTTGGCACAGTCAAACATTTACACTTCAAAATGATAAAATATATATTCATTACTTTTAGAAAAACATCCAACCGTACCAAAATTTATCACCCCATCATTCGCTTTTGAAATTGAGACGAAAGGGGTGAAAATAGTTTTGAATGATTTGAATGTGATTTGAGTTGAAATGTGAAATACAATTTCCGCATCAAAATAATGCATTTTTATTTTTATGAATTTTTTATTCAAGATAAAACGCTGAAAGTTTTAAACAATTTAGTGGTAGAAGATATCTCTCGAAATAAGGTATGAAGCATGATTAATCTCTACTGTTAACACTGTACTTTTTCCAAGTTTTTTTTCCACTTATTATTATTGTTACTATTATTATTATTATTATTATTAATATTAATATTATTACTATTATTTCATAAAATTAATGAATCATAAATTTATGAGTCCTCTATCAAAAGAGAGAATGGCTGATCATTTTTGACATTACCACATAGAGCATTTATTCTTTATCCTTCAATTCACGGTATATACCTTGAGGCCTTTGACCATACCTAGCCTTTTTTCATGCCCTACACATACAAATTTGATTTTGTTTTAATTAATTCAATCAATTACTTCATAATAGATTATACATATACTTAAAAGGGTATATGACTGTATATTTTATAATATTATTAATAAATAGAATGATATTTTTCCAAATAAGCATAATTATTCATATTTTGTAACTCCCACTCAGATCTTATAATATATACTTATTATTTATATAATAAATTTATTTGCAATAAAATCATACATTTATTGTCTAAAGACTTTACAGAGATAGTCTCAAATGTTGTATGGTATTGAAACCATTAAAAGTATTAAACAGATTACCGAAATATGCACTGCATGCAATTCATATTTAATATTTTATAATATTAAAAATGATCATTCAAAGAATATCTTTAGAAAAGATTATTAAATTAATATATGTCAGTAAGTTTTTTTATTACAATGATGCATATACCAATACATAACAAGTATATTGTTATTTGAAACTTCATCAAGCATATTAAATAAACAAATAAAATAATACAATACACTTTAATGTATGTTTATAGTTATATAATTTGTTGTTCTTGAATTCGTTTAAAAGAAAATTATCAAACATAATAATTATAATTGTTAAAACATTTATCAATTATAGTATTCTATTCTACTACATCTATTAACATTTTAGCTTTATCGTTACTTTTTTTTAAAAAAAAACTGTAATATGAAACACAGTTAAATTGCAAAGTAAAAGTATATAATTAAGCGTAAAAAATATAGTTTGGAACAGTAATCTAGCGAACTTATGCCTAATCGTCATACTAGTGTCCAATATTCTTTTTTATCACAGAAACAATAATGCAACTAAAGTACAAAAATAGACATTAAAATAACAAATGCAAATAAATAAAACGACTAAGAAAATGTACAATAAATTTGCAACCCGTCAAGTAAAATTATCTATTTTTACACCTCACCTATTTTTTACACTACCTAATTTCCATTTGCCTCGTTGATTTGATATTTGATTAAAATTAAAATTTAAACAATTATAAATAAAACAATGGGAAATACAAGCGGATACGCTGCTTTGCTTCAATGAGTTTAAAACCAAAAATAAACTACGCAATGCGAATATAAATCAGTATTATAACTCATATCATTGTAATAAATGATTTGATAATAAATAACACTGCAGCGCAGCGTGTATTGTTGGAGAGAAAATTTTGTATAATCAATCTCTTCGTAGTAAAAACAATTGCTCCGTCCGTATCTTCGTTTATCACGAGGCAAACGTCGGAATAACAAGTGGAATTGAACGAAAAAGAGTGAAGAGGAAATGAAACGAAGAAAGCAGTGTGCTTTTAAATTCCGCGAGGCTTCTGTCATAATAACCGAATTGTTTGCAAAATTGAACCTAACCTAAAATAAGACATCTATAAATACACGAAAGACTGGACGATGAAAATAAAAGGAAAACTCACCGATTGTTGGTTGCGTGACAGAAGTGGCTAAACTATCATATGCATATCGCCAACTCGTCAGCATTTCACAATTTCCAAAACAAAATCAAAAGCTAAACAAACGCACCACAAGAAACGAAAGGGAAAAGCTTCGCTGGACTGTCAAATAACGATAATGTTGAGCGACGTCGTCTTTACCGTTGTGCTACGACAAATCGATCGCAGTTAATACATTAATAAACAAACGATCAAATGATTGGGCATGAATTACAGTTGAAAATTAAAGCGGAGACGAGTCGTTCGCGGCGCGCAACGAACAACAAACAAGGCTAACGTTAGACGCGAAAGCGACAAGTGACCAACACGTGCATCGCTCTGTTTCGCGATTGGATCGCGAGACGGCCGTTTCATTCAACTCCGTTATTACTACTGAATTGTATGCTCGCGAAACCATTATATAAAAGCTCTCCTCGAGCTTAGCATTGCAATTAATTATTTGTACCGACGAAGCAATAAAAACCAACGCATAAGAATGATGTACGTTCTTTTTATTAATTATTCAACACTGAATAATTATATGTGTAACAATGTAAGAACATTGTTACAATTTTGTCCAACGTGCAAGTGTGTATTATAATTGCATCAACAATTGTTACAACGTGTGTGTAGCGTTACACGTTTAAATCAGAGGTTGTGCAAATTTAATTATTGTCTCGAGAAAGTTACAGTTTACTGGTCAACTGAAATATAAATATTTGCGGTGTTGTATTTCATCAGTCATGACAGGCAAAGAGCAGTGAATTGAATTATTTATTTAAGTTTATTTATCCCAGTTCAACTTGTAATATTTTTGAATGGAAATTGAAAGTAATGAAGGGGTGGGAGCATCGCAATTCTAAAATCTTTCTATTTGTCATGTAAAATCAAAAAGTGAATGAGGTGAAATATTCTTTTGAAGAGTAACTCAATGAAAAGTGTTGAACTTCGGAAGAAAAAGAACTCGAAGAACTTCATTTGAAGTTCATCTTGAAGTTTGCAACTTCATTTTTGCACATATTCAAGTTTGGAATCTTTTAATTAATTTTTCTAAAGGATGTTGGCCTTTTTAACTTACTGCAATCAAATCGTTGAAATGAAATACCACTCGTCTTATCAGAATAAAAATAGATAATCTGATTTGTTATTTTTGTAATGAATACTTGTGTCAGAATTCATGATCGCCAACAGCTGTTTAAAATGTATAACATGTAGAATTATTAGAGTTTCCAATTATGTCTTTTTAATATTTTTCAAAGTTTTTCAAAATGTTATTCAAATAATGCTTTTGTAATTACTTTTTATTTTTATCTCTTTTTATGACTCTTAAATATGCGATATAATACTCGTTATTTTTGAAGAATATTTACAAATAATAGGATTATTTTTATAAGGATTTATATGCTTTTTGTCAATAGTTGGTCTTTCTTTTTTTAGTGCATGTTTTTGCGCTCAAACTGTCTTGTATGAAAATTCTTACAAATCCAATGATTTATAAATGGACGTCGAAATTAAAATAATTTCTATGAGTAATAATAATACCATACGTTGTCATTTTAATATTTATCTAGACACAACTATAATAGATTTATATAGTTTTTTATAGAACCATAAAAATTCTTATAGAAATAGTGTTATTATTCTTTTGAATTGTCAACATTTTGAATTTAAACATTAAACAAAAATTCTATTTGAAACACATCTTAAAACTATTTCATTAAGACCTTTTCATGAATGAATTATGCCTTATGATATTTGTCATCTACTATTGCATTATAATTTTAGAAATTACGCAAATAATATTAACTATAACGATTTGATATATTGCAATACAGTTGATTATGCAAAATTATCATATTAATTTGCAAATTTAATTAGACTGATTAATTTTAATAATTTTTCATTCGATGTGAGTATTTATGCATTATATTGTGAATTATATAATTCCACTAAATTGTACATTCCTTGTACAATTGAAAAGAATTTTGTAAATTCAAACATCTTATATGATGCTCTTTCAGCTAGAAGACTACATGGTCCTCAAGAACTCAATTATTCAAAAGATTAGAGCACACAAAGAATATAAAAGCAATGATTCAACTGAATTTTATTAATACATTTACCAAATTAAAATGACATTGTAAAACTTTATTTATTACAAACATTAATAATTATAACTTAAATATTGAAGATTGTATTACATCAAAAATTAATTTTTTTGAACATACATTAATTCTGATAAACTTAGTAATTCTCGTATCATGTGTTTTAGTTATTTACAAAGTTATAAATACATTTATTTTTATAGACTAAATAATATAAACACTTTCGCGGAATATTTTAAGCCATGTCAATTCCAAACATAAATGTCATAGAATTTGATTATTCTATTTGAACATCAAGTTTTATTAGCGTTTGTGAAATTTCAGTTAGTGATATTTTCAACGATATTAATAAATCAGACATGCATAAGAGCCATGCACCAAATGGTATTTCTCCAATCTTGTTCTAAAAAATTCAACTTTTTTTTTTTTTTAATATACGTAAAATGATCTTCAGTAAATCTCTCTTCAAGATCCACCTATTTAAAATGCTGTTTATATAACACCAATACGTAAATCTGATGACAAAAATAAAATGTTTAATTATAGATCTATATCAATATTAATTACCAGACCAATGTTATTTGAATTTCCAAAAAACATTCATCTTGACTTTTATCTTATAAACAATACGATTTTATAAACAAGTAAAATATTGACTTCAAATTATTTCATACGCACTATATTTTATTATTACTATGTTAAAATCACTGTAAATACGTTTGAGGGTTAGTATTCATATATATTTTAACAAAACACTTTATTCGAAATATGGATTAACTGATATGAAACTAATATCACATTAACTCAATAGCTATTTTTCAACAAGGTATTAATAAGTCAAATATAATTATTTTATATCTCACAAAAATATCTTATCTGATATCCCAAATGAATCCCACCTAAATTCATAATAACTAACTACTCTAATTTTACTAAAACAAGAAACTTTTATGCAAATATTATGTTATTATATTTAATTAAAATTACTTTGGTGTAGCATAAAGTTGTATTTAATTTTTTGTAATTGCATCTAATAAACTTTATTTTCCGGCTTGTGACGTAGTCATAAATTTGTACTTTTCCATTTCAAATGTATCAATATAAACAACAATAATTATTGATGCACAGTTGATATATGTGACGAATAGCAATTATACTAAAATTATTAACATCAATATTCACATCAAACAGTATAAAATTATATTAACTTAATTATATTTGTCATTAATTTACTAATCATGGAATTCCGATATGTAATAATAAAAAAACTCCAAAACTGTTAAGAAAACGAAAACTACTTTCTTCGAAATCCCTCAGCGACTTATATTTCAAATTAAAACATATTTTAAATTATTTAAATAGAATGCTTAAAATGTTAGTATGATTAATTACATCTATGTTGTTATTATTATTAATAGTAATATGCCTTGTAAATAATTACATTATAAATAAAACTTTAGTATAATTTAAATGTATATTTAATACTATTTGTTAAATTTAAAATACAATGAAAAAATAAAATAACTTAAAATGGAATCGTATTTTTGCAAATTTACATTTATTTAAATATCTCTTAAAATTTGAAAAAATTATGAAATCTATCAAAATTACGAATAAATGTATATTTTTACGTTCAAAGTAAATATCAATTATGGACGATTTTGAATGCCAGTTATTGATTAATAATTTTAATTTTTTGACGTTTCATCATACAACCTAAATCTTTATAAAAATTGGTTCTTGCATATGAGTTATAGATCAATCATATCACATTTTCAAATGAACGTAATATGCAACAAAAATGCTGTCTGGGAAGCAGTGGTTTGCTACCCTTAAAATTATATTGGACAACCATAAAGTTGCATTAGATGGCTAACGTCCTAGAGATATCACAATGCACCGTATACTATATATTTGCATGAATATGCGGACATTAGTAAAATGTTTTCCAAATGGGGCACTGTGTTTTCTCACACTAGAGCAAAAACAGTGTTGATAACTCAAAGCTCTGTTTGGAGCTGTTTAGGTGCAACAAATGGGATTTTTTACTTTGGTGTGTTACAATGGATGAAACGATTTACTTTTACACTCCAAAATCAAATAGGCAGTGAGCTAAGTGAAAAACAGCGGGTAAGAGTCCAAAAGGGAAAACCATCACTAGTTTTAATTAGTAATATTCATATAAGTTAATATAACATATTAGATATTTCGCTATGAATTCATAACGCAGTTGCTAAATTTAATTATATCTTCGTGCTAACCACGTGTACAGCACGGATGATCCTATAATTTTAAAATCAGATGTCGCCCGTTAAATTATAGTAAATATCAAATAAAGAAAAAATCTAACAGAACAAAGTATAATAAATATGTTTTAATTTAAACATAATCTCTGTTTACGCACAAATTTATTTTTGTATTAATGGTATACAATTTTTATTTATCATTTTTCATTCAGATTCTATTTGAAATACTCAGGTCCTCATTTACAAAAACTTATACCAACCTTACACTGTCTTGGAAGCCCTGTATTGTGGTTCACCTCTGGTAGGCTTAGTACAAGATAAGCTATCGCAAGTCTTCTGCTTAACCCAACGCTTTCAGCGACCACGTTACAGGATCAGTTCTACATCAGATTCTAAAAATGAGTCATAATATTATTATTTCATATCAAATGAATGGGATCGCATAAGCACGACTTTTGAATAAGTAGTATTATTTTCATATTCAAAACTAATAAATCAGTACATCGCATTGGAACGAAATCACAATTCTTTATCGAAAATTCTGTTTTCGTACCTAAATTGATTCAACACAATTTATCCAAATTAAAAGAGCTCTGCCACACTGTTAATTCTGCGTCAAGTTTAATAAAGGACGTACAATTGATAATTGGATTTCCATTTCAATACTAAGTAATTTATTTAACTTAAGAATCATTCTTGGCAAACCATAAAATTAAATAAACGGTTTTTAATTTATGTCAATAATATAATAGTTTTTTAATTATGTATTTGTATAATTAAAAAAAAAAAAAAAAAACAAACAAAAACAAAAAAAAATTAAATGATAAGGATTATTTATTAATTATAATAAAATGAATTTCATTCAATGTTCATTGTTTTCACATTTTTTACCTTTACCTTTTTTATTTAATTACATTCGATACAAATATTTCGTTTTTTATTTATTCTATTTTATATTTTCATAATAATGAATACCTCGTTTTGCTTTATGATTTTTTCATTTTCCTGTCAATGAGTATGAATTTTTTATGTACATTTTTGCCTAGTTTATTATCCACAAAGATTATAAATTTTCTGTATATGGTGATGCCTTTTACAATTATACCAATTGCAAATCATCCCATTTTACAACTTCGTATTCTACAATACAATTTTAAATCGTTCCTAACCGTTTTTATCAGATTTACACAGTCTTTTTTCATTTTTTTGCCAATATTTATTTCTGCAAACAAAATTGCCACTTCTTATCTCCACTGTTGAAACTACAAATAAACTGTATATAAGTATTAATTACAAAGCCATTAAATATTTGTAACTCTGTCACACCAGCTGTTTCTCCTTATCTTACGGTAACTTATCAAGGTTCCATTAACAGTGTGTTTTTAAATAAATGTTATATCATACAGTGTATTGTGATTAATGACCAGAGCGGAAAACTATAAGTACGGGATAATTTATTTAACTTTTAAGACTAAACTTTGAATCAAATCTGCGAACATAGTTTGAAAACTACATTCTCTATAAGAGCAAACGACAAACAAAATTGTACTTTATAAAATACATCCTCATATTTGATCAAAATTGTATAATTATAATTCAAATACATTTTCCCGCGCTTACAAAATTCCGCTTCGGTCAGTTTACGATAATGTAATATGTGATATCATTCGTATTTAAGAAGCCACTAACTTTATAAAAGTATCCGCGATGAATGATTTTATATTTTTACAATTAAATAAATAAATATATATATAATTTATAATTTCAAAGTACTTGCTTCTTGTACTAGTTTTAAAATACCAGGAAGTTTTTGTACATTCATTGATGCAAGATGGATCGTAGAAATAATGCACAACTTTGTTTTCGGCGACATTATCGGAGTTTCGTTCTACGAAACGACGGACCTCTACTGTCCGATCAATTCAACATTTACCTTGAACTGTCGGTAAATGTAGAAATGTTGTATTATACGCATTATGAGTGCTAAATTTA
>JABFOX010002594.1:0-11245 GCA_022817665.1 Axea sp. ZL-2020 | reverse complement strand
CCTGACAAATTTAAAACGCGCAATCGATGGCATTATAAGTATGAGTCAAGGTTTGAGACAATCTTTGGACGCTATGTACGATGCAAGAGTACCAGAAAAGTGGCAAAAAATATCTTGGGAGTCGGCAACCTTGGGCTTTTGGTACACCGAGTTGTTGGAAAGAGATAATCAATTTCGCATTTGGTGCAACGGTGGACGTCCGAATACATTTTGGATGACGGGTTTTTTCAACCCCCAAGGTTTTTTAACGGCCATGAGACAAGTAATTGTTTTTTCCTTACAAAACTGTATTTGGGTATTGTAATAAGCCGTAACGGAAATAATGAACTACTTATTTTAGGAAGTGACTCGAGCTCACAAGGGTTGGGCACTGGACTCAGTAGTATTGCAAAATTTCATAACGCGACATAACAAAGACGACATAAAAGAACAGCCTCAAGAAGGAGTCTATGTGCATGGATTATTTCTGGAAGGAGCTTCGTTGGATCGCAAAAGTGGCAAACTTGTCGAAAGTAAGCCGAAAGTGCTTTATGAACAAATGCCAGTAATTTATATTTATGCGATAAACACAACTGCCGGAAAGGATCCCAAACTTTACGAGTGTCCCATATATAAAAAACCACAAAGAACGGATCAAAAGTACGTTGGGTCCATCGACTTTGAAACTAATTATAATCCGAGACATTGGACTTTAAGAGGTGTCGCGTTACTTTGTGATATAAAATAATGTTATGCTTTATAGGTTTGAAAAATTATATATTGTAACGTTCCATGTCCTTTGCTTAAATAAAGTTAGAAAAACAAATGTAAAAAAAAACGATGCCCTTAGTCTGGAAAGGCAAGGGTTAAGGTATCGCAAATTCAGTATTATAAAATTATAGCGAATAAGTTTGTGTTATTAATTGAATTTCATCATAATTGTGAGTTAAAGGTATTGATTCAAATAGTTTTATTAGATATCCTTTTTACTTTTTAAAGAACATTTTTGTAGATAATAAGGTAAGACTTTAAGTTATTATAAAATAAATCATCATCCTTCAGTGTTAGCAATTTTGTTTGACCTTATTCAGTAAACAAAACGAGCAATAATCAGTGATGATAAACAATGGCTTATTTACGTTAAAAGTAACTAGATCCTGTAAATACTGAGATTTCCAATTGATTGAATGCTGAGGATGTCACTAATCTCTACCGGTGCAGTAACGATCGGTTATACCAATTTCACCTACCGTCATCGATAATCCCCTGAATACACTGATTCTGGAAAAATCAGCCTAGGCTAAAATAAAGTCTTCTGAAAGGGTATTAATAAATAAACAAAACGGTGGTTTGGTTTAACTGGTCTAAGCTTATTAATAATCAAATGACAGATACAACTATGTGCAATAACAATTTCAGTCTTAATTCTATATATAACTATTTACAAAATGTCAAAGGTAATATATTAGATGGAAGATAATTTACTACATAAAAACACTAGATCCGCCTATGTGCATCTACAGCCCAAATTTAGAGGTCCTAGATGCGATTGAAAGGTTGTTGCTGGGCAGTAATAGCCCAGTGCGAAGCTTGAACGTCGCGCGACGATATGCTTGGTAACCAAAGGACTTGCTTCGACAATCCTTGGTGTAGAGAGTTGGTATTTTTCTAGATTGGAACCCAGCAACGTCAGCCGTTGCTGGTTCCATAAGGTCGCAGAACGGTGAATATCCTGGGTTGAGGTTATCTTAATGTTGTGATAGGGATCGTCAGGATTGCAACTAATATACCAGACTGCAAGCGACCAGCAACTTCGGTTGTTGTTGGTTGGAAAGATCCACTCGCTGTAGTGGTATTAACGAATAAGGTATAAGGCAACGGGAAGCTACGAGATCCCGTAGTTTTATTGATAAAGGAGTTGTCTCGTGTGGAGATTCCCTCCTCGAGGTAACCAAGATGGGCAAGATAGTTAAGGATGTTGTTAATTAATAATTATATTTACCAAGGAAAATACTTCCTTTACTAAAGAAGTTTAATTTTAACTCCACCGATAATGATCCGTTGGCTCACTGTTCACTATTCATATCGTAGGTAGGTTTGGTAGTGCGTTGTCTCTAAGTCGAAAGGGTAATTAGAACTGGTCGTAATTTTGGAAAAATTGTCGCTCTCGCATCTCGAATTTGGTTTGCGCGTAATGAGAATCTAATGGGAAACCACTTCTCCGCGTTCGTGAGTCTCGCTTCGGTGTATGTGTGATGCCAATGTTTTTAAAAGTTTGTTTTGAAAGTTTTTTTCTTCAGAACATTGCCTCACAAAACACTGCGTTCGACTCACTTTGAAACCATTTTGTTTTAGAATGAATAAAATTATATTTTATTCATCTAAAATAATGCTTTAATTTCTTTTTCTTTTCAGCTTTTATTTTCAGGTTCTTCTTCTAAGCTTTACTTTAATTATCATTATTATCATTACTATCATCTGAGTTTATTGTTACTTTTATTATTACTATCATCATAATCATCATTGTTATTATTGTATTTTGTTTTATAACTATATTGTTTTTTTAAGTACTATTATTGATAAGAATTATCAATAAAGGCAAAAAACCCAAAAGGTAACAATATATATAAATATTATAAATTATACATAGATTTAAACCCACCTAATTGGTGTAATAGTGGGAAATAAATACTGGTTTCCTTTTCCAATTAATTCATTGTTAATTTATATTTGCTTTATTGCAAGAGGCGACGCGCCTATGTGTTCTTATGTAATTTTAATTAACAAATTAATCAAAGTACGCTTTGATAACAAAAAGTTCAAAGACACTTTAAATAAGAAAAATTGTATTATATCAAATACAAAACTCTTAAACTTCTTTGAACCGAATTCTGGAACAAACACAAATGCACGTCACTGATTTAACTGCTTTAAAAAATCATGTTAACAACAAAGATTTTGAACTGACGGCAACAAAAGTTGTGAATTACACGTATCTGTCGTGCTTTTAAAGTTACTTGGATGTTCAAGTTGACGCCAAACTTCAACTATGTTAAGGATGCTTTCACGGAATTAGTGTCTTCTTAAATACAAATGATATCACACACTCTATTGTCATAAAATGATAATAACCAAATTCCTTAAGTGTGGGAGAATTGATTTAATACAAAATTTAAATTGATTATAACAAATTCAATGATTATAACGAATTTAAATTACAAGCTCTATCACTAAACTCACTACTAGAGAAAAGCACTACAAATTGTTATTGAAAATAATTCACTATAATTATTGAATTACCGAATTGTAACTAATTAGCAAAAACACTGCGATCTCTTTTTATACAATTTTCGAACTTAGCGCTTGCGCACATTCGCTGTTGGTTGCACGTGCGCGCTTAATTTGAATCACTTTTAATATAATTCGTGTTTTAATTTTAAATAATTTTAATTTAATTAAATTATATAAATTAGACAAGCAGAATCGCATGAATGAACACTGCCAGAATAACAAGTATTTGTAAAATAGTGAGAATATTTTGTCATATTGTCAAAATAAATTTTTAAAGCAGTTAAATCAGTGGCGTGCATTTGTGTTTGTTTAGAATTCGATTAAAAGTTTAAAAGTTTTGTATTTGTTGTAATACAATTTTTCTTGTAAAGCTGTAATGTGCTATGGTCCATAACAAATACTGCTTCAATAGTAGTTTGCAGCGATGCTACGTTTGGATATCTGGACTTATTCTTGACACTCACATTTTACATCGAAATCCACGTTAATTTTGAGCAGAAATACAATTTCTAAAAATGACGCAAAATCGACTATTCAAGGCCTAAAAACTCGATTTTGACCCAAAAATGTGATTTCAGAAATCGTATTAGTTTCGACTTTAAATGAATTTGGTATATCAATTTTATCGTTAAAACGTGCTAAAAACGCAATTTACATCGAAATCCACGTTAATTTCGAACAGAAATAGGATTACTGAAAATGAAGCAAAATCGACTATTCAAGGCCTAAAAAGTCGATTTTGACCCAAAAATGTGATTTCAGAAATCATATTAGTTTCGACTTTAAATTCATTTGGTATATCAATTCTGTCGTTAAAACGTGCGAAAAACGCGTTTTCATCCAACTGTAAAAACTGATTGAAATTCGCTTAAAATGACGAAAATCGTCGATTCCTGACGATTAATTCATTTTACAGCTTCGATTTTCACATAGCTTCGGGCACATTTTAGCGGGAAAATTCAAAATCCTAAAAAAGACAAAACCACAATCTTGCGTTTGGTCTTTTATGGAATTGAAATTACAGAGTGTGGGAGGAAGATTGTTTTAGTAAATCTTAAACGAATTCAATCGTAAGTGAATAAACAAAATAATTCACGTTTTTAATTGAGGGAAAAACTCGATTCTTCTAAAGGTCTCAGGGTACGATTTATTTATTTTAACACAGTCCGCTTCAGTTGTCTTGTTGGTGCAACTTCGCTACAAATGCAAACAGTCTATAATACAACACAGGAAAACTTGTTTCCCAGAGTCTCTTCACCACAGAAACAGAATATAAATATAAATTATTCTACAGATTTACAGAGTATATTTTTCGATGTTAAATGAAATGAAATTATTTACCAATCTCTTTTTCATTTCTTTATCACTTTATCAGTGATATTTCCCGGTAGAAGAAAATCAATAGAAAGAAAAACATTTGAATAGTAAATATGTCCATTTACAATTCAAATATATCACTATTAATTTAAATTTATGGAACTGTATCGATCCTCTACGAATTTGCTAAAGTTTTATGGCCATTTATTTTGGTTAATTGATTCGTAATTTACTTCGCTGAATTTGTTATATTCGAAATAAAATAACTGAAACAAATTATATCAACCGATTTCTATTGTAAATTTACGATTATGCTCGATGGTCTGAGGAATGACAATTCCTCTTCTTCGTAAAAGATCATCCTCCTCGTAAAAATTGATTAAAACGTATTTTCCAGTTCTCACAGAAAGATTTTTCGCCCTCGAACGTAATTTAATTCTGGTTATCACGAGCTGACATCTTTTCAGTCGGGTTATCCTCTCACAAGAACGGGAATCCGCTTGCCATTCACAGTTCTTTTTAACAGTTTATCGACATTTTTCATAGGAATATATTTGTATAAGTATACAATTTTACAGTGTGAACTGCAGAAAACTCACTTCGCCTTTCCAAACACTTTTTGTCAACTTGCATAAAACGTATTTCATTTCATGTCGTTTCCTTGACTTATTTGCGGAACAAGTTTTGCACAGATGGTGAACTCGAGCTTGACGAGTAACAGTCGATTAGAAATCGATCCAATATTATTTATTGCATAATCAATATTTCACTCAATATCGTGAAGTTCCATGCCATTTCATCCTACAGGGTGTCCCGTTGAATATTATATCTCAAAAACTAAGTATTAATAAAAAAAAAAAAAAAATGTAATAATATTTTCCCATTTCGAACGGAGCTATCGAATGATGCTGGAATTGACTCCCTTCTTCTTCCCCACACCTTCCGGTTGAGTGGTGGCAATATTAAAATTTTAAATCGGAATACTTGCTTTTTATTGCAGATTCGTAATCTACGTCAAGACAAGTTAAATGCGTGCTATTATTTCATGAAATATTCTAAATAAAAGTCGCTCAAAGGGTGAATAACTTTTGTTTATTAAAATGTGGTCGGAATGAACGTTACCTCATTTGCATTATCAGTTTTATGGTCAGATTTTGCACATCGTCGGAACGCTGAAAGGGGTCAGTTCTTCCCCAAAATTGAATCTGTGCTTCGGCAATTCATTTATGAAAACAGGGTGGATAATTTTATTATTGTAAGAAAGCATGCCATCAAACCTATTCTTTTAAAATAACAACCATTTAAAAATTAATTATAACCTGGAAGCGATAATGTATTCTGAGAAAAATAATTAGTGAATCACTAAAAATACATTGGCATCTTCAACCCTTGTTATGTTACGCCCTCTGCATTTTTTTACTATAATTTCAACCCTTCACTGTTTTACCGACTGATTCAACGGGGATTTGGGCACTGCGCACGTCTGGCGTTAGTGTTGGTACTGCGCATGTCCAGCGTTAGTGTTGGCACAGCACGACACCGTTATTCAATAACGGTGTTCATTTAAACTATTAATATTTAAATCCAGAAAAACGTTATTTTAGTGACAAGGATTTTGAATACAGTTATTATTTCTTGAGTCGAAACTTGTTGAATCCTAATATTAGTGTCCATGTTTTGAAAGAAGGTTTAATAATGTGTTCTTTTGCTGTTCTTTGCGCGTGTTTCTAGAAAACTTGTAGGACCTGCGGAACAGAATGATAATATGGTTTCAGTTGGGTATAGAGCTAATCTTATAATTCTATTCAAGCGCGGGAACACTTTAATCAGGTACCGTCGAGATGTTAGACTGGTCGGGGAGACCCCATTAATTGGATCCTCTCTGGGATCTGACATCGCCAAACCTTTTCCTGTAGGGATAATACGAAGACCTCGGTGGAAAATATTTTGATCAGATTTTGAGATTATTTAAGTGTATAAAAGTAGAGCATTTTTAAATGAATTAAAATTACGCAAGAAATAATTTCATAAGTACCTGAAGTGAATTAATATTATTTATGACAACGTGAAAAGATCGAGGATGGATAATTAGTTCTTAAGGAAATAATACGTCGAGCAAATACGTAAACAAACAAACGAGCCAAGAAATGAATAAATCAACAAACAAACGGAAGATAAATAAATCAAGAGAAAAACAAATAAAGAAACGGAGGACAGATAAACAAACGAATGACTAAATAAACAAATGTGCAAATGCACGAACAAACAAAAGACGGTAAAAATATACAAAGGAGTGAATAAACAAACAAACAAAAAACGAACGGGTAAACAAACAAGCGAATGAATAAACATTAATATTTTATGTTATAGTTATCCTGATTTATACAATACTCTTAGCACTTTTAGTTACATTGCGAAAAGTTGCATCCATAACAAATGGACTTCTAATTAAACAAATTAGTAAAAGGAAGAAATGCGTACGTGAACAACAACAAAATAATCCTGCATTTTCATGTGAACTCAGACATACTCGAGTCATTGATTCTATGAAAATTTCAACTTTTTCGAGCAAATGCTACTAATTTATGGGTTCTTCGAACACATTTATTTTCTTTTTTTTTGGGGGGGGGACGATGCATTACCAATGACAGAAAATTTTAATTGCTGATAAATGGCGAACAAAAGGCAAAGACGCCATACACATCGCGAGCCCGCGTGAGTACGTCATGCAGAAAAATCGATTTCCAGGTTTTATAGCCTTAAAATCCCCGCGTGTTTTCTCCGTACACTCATTTCCACGAAATACACCGAACCTCTGCTTTTTCGCAACAAATTATTTATCACCATTTTTTCTATTCCAATTAGTTCAACGCGCATTCCTCGAACTAAATAATCATTCGAGAGAGAAAAACACGTAATTTTACAACCCTCGCGACTTTTTGCGAGGAGATCAAAATGTAATTTCACAAATACTCCCGCAACGCCGGTTTGGACCGCGCTCGGTTAATTGAATAGACGTCGAATTTTGACGGATCCCAACGCGAGCGTTTCGCGAATAATTCGGTATTGTTATTAACAATAATTAGCGCGTTAATTTTTTATAACGCAACTTAAATTAATGGATAAATGGGTAAAGCGACGAGCATCGGCAAAATCTTGGTTGATATGCGAGTTCAGGGAGCGTCGAGAATGAAAGCGTGTGCATGTGGTTTCGATAATCCCCACACTCCTTGTCTCGGCACATACGACGAGTGCCACTTCGCCTAGCTGATTTTACTGAAGAGGGTGGGTGCGTTCATTTCTCATGTACGCTTCGTTTTCTTGCAAAAAAGTTTCGAAATAAAACGAATTTAGGTGTATTATACAGTTTCGAGTGCGCTTCTAAACATATTTGAAATGTGTGCATTACGAGTCTAAATAAAATTAATTATTACATTTGATAATAATAATAATAATAATAATCATAATAAAATGATATGCAATTTGCTGTTGATTATGGAAACTGTAAAATTCGGATGATTATAATTAATTATCGAGTTCCAAATATATTTGAAGCAAATTAAAAGAGGTCAATGACTCCTTATGTTGTTGAACTTTGAACTCATCAGTAAGGTTTAGGTGAATTACTGCTTTAAATGCGTAGAATGAAAGCATTTTCCCAGAAGAGTTTTGTTTCAATCTTGTTATATAACATCTAGAAGCTACTATAATTCCTACAATTGGATGAAACAAATCTTTCTCTTAAAAGGCTTACTTAAATTTTATTCTACATATGATCTAGAAGTTACTGATATCCCTAGAATAGAGTAAAATAATTCTTTCTCGTAGAGATCTCGTAGAATCTTATTATACAACATCCAGAGGGTACCAATAAATCTTTAACAGAACGGAATGATTCTTTTCCCTAAGATAATCGTTTTTATCTTATTACATAACATATAGGACCTACCAACATTACTAGAGTAGGATGAAAGAATTACCATCTACAAGAGATTTGTTTCAACCTTATTATATCATGTGTAGAAGCTTCTACCATTCCTACAATAGGATTAAAGAAACATTTCTCACAAGAGGATGATTTGAATTATATTATACATAACATCTAGAAGAGAATCGTTTCCATCTTGTTATTCAACATCTAGAATCTGCCAACATTCCTACAGTAGGATGAAACAATTCTAATCTACAAGAGATTTCTTTCAACCTTGTTATATCATGTCTAGAAGCTTCTACCATTCCTGCAGTAGGATAGAATAATTCTTTTCCATAGGAGGTTTGTTTCAATTCTAGTATATAACATCTAAGAGCTACTGCCATTCCTACAATCGGATGGAACAATTGTGTCCTACCAGAGATTTCTTTGAACCTTATTATATCGTGTCTAGAAGCTTCTACCATTCTTACAATAAGATGAAATAAATCTTATCATAAGAGGATGATTTGAATTTTATTATACATAACATCTAAAAGTTACTGAACCCTACAATAGGATAGAACAATTATTTTCTTTAAGAGTGTGTTTCAATCTTAGCATATAACATCTAGGAATTATAGATGTCTGTAGTGACATCTGTACGTCTAAGACAGTAATTCATCCAAATTTAGCTGAGTTTGTAAAATAATTATGTCCATACTACTCCTTAATAATGTTGGAACATTTCAATTCAGTGATTTTAATTTTTGTGAAACTACTGTTCCATTTAAAAAACTCAAATCTTTTGGCTTTCAATTCTTAAATATAATCGTTTTCAATGCTAAATTATCAGAAATAAATAAATACATACAATTTAATCAAAGTTTTTTTATTTATTCCGCGTTCCTTTTCTATTCAATTTAAAAGTTAAAGCGTTCAATTAAGTAGTTTAAAATTACGACGTAATGCGGCGTTATGTAAGTTTATTGTCAAAGTCATTTATTATGCAATATGAAAGAGTCTTTCATGACATTCTCTAGGGATTGTAAAATTTATTGAAGGCGTGTATATAGATGCTTAGCAAACTGCACTAATAAATTGCGAAAAAAATTTCCCTTCTATTTATTTTGAGTTGAAAAATGTTCGTGGTCCGTAATTGCGCTTATTAAAACAAATTCCTATATATATGTTGTGATCCGCTATACGGCCACCGAGCGTGATTTTCCGCTCGCGTCTCGCGATTCCCATCGGCAACACCGCGGCCGAAATTTCGTCGGCCACGGCCGCCGAATTTCGGAAATGCGTGCCCCCCGCTATTTGAAAACGCGTGACCGCGACAGTCTTGCTTAGTCCATTGTGAATCAAGGAAGAGAAACCGCGAATTCTCGTGCGCTCCCGAAACCGCTCTCGTTCGCGATTCCGCCGCGTTGTGTGTGATTGCGTGAGAGTGACTGTGTGCCTGGGATAACTGGCCCCGGATAGGACTACACCCCATCGTCCGTGGACCATGGCGGAGTAGCACGCCTCGGCGAAGCCGCCGCTGGTGAGGACGGACACCCGGGGCCCGCTGGCCCCGGGCAGGCAAGTACCATCGTTCCGTCTTATCAATGATGACTGCTAATTTCGGCCAGCCATCCTTTCGCTTCCCCGTCGCCGCTTTTCGCGGCCCGTCCGCGTCATTACGAGTGTGGAAGAACGCGATAATTCGAGCCCGAACGGACCGTCCCGTGCGCCTCGGTGCGCCGGCACCAGGACACCCCGACCCGCGACCTACCACAAGGTTCACTTCCTTTGGCCGTTTCAGACAAAACGACCTGGCGCTCAACGCCCGAAACCCGACCACCCGCGTGACCGGCGTCCGCGTCGCGGCCGCACGCCGTGTTACAATTCATACAGTTCATATAATCATACAAATGATTAAATGAATGAAAATGAGAAAATTGTGTATTTTAATTCTGCAAGCATTGCAAAATTATATATTTTTATATTAATATGTAATATATTCGAAATATATAAAATATAATATATTTTAATATTAATATATTCGAAATTTGCTCTTTTTTATATTTGTTTTATTTAACCAGAGTGAGCCATAGCAACTCGTGGCAGGGTACAGCTATTAATTAATATTACTACTATAGAGGGGACAATGAAAAATGTTATATATGTAATATATTTATTAAATATGAAGCATATATTTATTTCAATCAGATTTGATTTTTTGTATATATAATTGTAATGTAATATTGATAAATATTTTACATTAATATAATTTGAAAATTACATTTAATTACAAAAATAACTTTTATTTAAAGTAATGAGATGACATATAGTATTATATAATTATTCTTATTTCCTGGTTCTTCGTAATCTATTTGATGAAGATGGTTCAGGAGTATTAATTGTTGGTCCAGAAGTTTTTCCTTTCTTTGTTAATGGACACACGTCTGTTTTTTTAATTAATAAAAGTTTCTGTTTTCGTAAACCGGTTTGTTTGGATATTGCTATAAAAGAATTATAATTTCTATCATTTTAAGTTTTATTTGAGAAGAATGATTTCATAATTCTAACATTAAATATGAACAAATATTATGAAACAACTATTTTGGACACTTATTAAGATATTCTTCATATATAGTACTTACGAGTTACAATATCTTTTTCATTATCAGAATCCGATTTTTGTGGTTTTCTATTACTTTGATTTCTGCTTGAGGTAATTCTTTCTACAAGTTATTTAATTAA
>JABFOX010002593.1:0-11246 GCA_022817665.1 Axea sp. ZL-2020 | reverse complement strand
AGAGAATTTACGCTTTGAAAATGTTGACAGTGATACTTCTATTTTAAATACGTCAAACTCTAATGCATAATATTACATTGAAAACCAATATAATTTTTCAACGCAGAGAACATATGCATCCCTTTAAAATAAATGAAAAGAATGCTCGAATACCTTAAGAGTGGCTATAACGTAATTTGATGCTATATTGTCTAATTTTTCGTTTAACGATTGAAACATTTTACCAATAATAAATATCATTGATAAAAACAATGATATATTTAATATTTGCGACGATAAAAGCATTAACCAGTACAGTTGTTTGTTCAAAGAAAATTCAATTTCAATTAAATTATCTCCTGATCTAATAATAATAAAACATATAATCGTTTATTTTAGGCAGTTGTGAAATATCAATATAAAATTATTAATCATTTAAATTCTAGTGCAATTTTAAAAATTAATATCATCTATATTGAGAAAAAAAGATCTAAAATTGAATTCAGTCTGAAAATAAAACTTAATAATGTCATATATAATTGAATTGGTCAAATTTAAATTAATTTTAGTTAAATTTAAATTAATTTTAGTTAAATTTAATCAGAATTCATCGAAATAGGTTTCCTCTGATGAACATTTTTTATATTTGATTCAAATTTAATACAATTTGTTTATGAATAAATAGATTAGACAGTAGTAGGGCCAGGTGGGTTTTACGCTTCTTTGGCGCTGGTGAAATAGCAGGAATTTGAGTGGTAATTAGCGAATTAATGAGCGAATGTTTATTTATTCGCTTTTTTTTTTTAATTGTCGAGTATATGTATTAATAAAAAATGAAAGAATACTTGCTTCCACAAATGATGCACTTTTCATAAAATACATTCTACACCACGGTTATCCGTCGCCTTCCATTCACTCTGCAATCCACGTTATTAACAAAAACATTCACCCACTCGCGAAACACTACAATTCACAAGTAAGGACATTTTTCGAACCATCCACCACCCAGTTTAATTTAAAAAAAATTCGCGAATCACGCTCTTTTTTAATTCGTCCATTATCATTCATCTTCCTCTCACTTTCCCACTCGAAAGTGACGTTCAACCCGCCCGTGTTTATTACTTTAGTCCTTTAATTGTATCGTATAAGATAAAATCATAATGTGAGAAATTTAAGTAATTTTCGTATCTAAACAGATCTGTTTAAATCAAAGTAGTTGAAAGTTTAAGTCAGATCAAGTCTAATTATACCGTACAGGACAGACTTTCGTAATATTGTATGGATCTTCACTATGCAAAATATCTGATTACATGAATTTGCGGAGATCATTAAACCCAAAACTTCTTTCACAGACGCATTTAATACAAAAGTACCTTATAAATGTTATCATTTGAACTATAGAACCATGGCATTCGATAAAAATGATTGCCCATAAAAATACTAAAGCGGTTATTTTTATTTTTCTATATTTGTATAATATGTTAAATTGCAAACTTCTCATGTAAATTTCAAGTTTTGCAACATCGTTTATAATATCTGTAAACTTAAAAGATATATCCGTTTATAAATATTTTAAAATATTTATTAGTTAGTGAGTATTTTATATTTTTGCACAAGAAATAATATTGTGGATGCATCCGTGGGAGCATATATTGCCACGAAAAAATTACTAATTAATCACAGATTGAAGTGCTATCTTGTGAATCACGTTTTTCTAATAACAAAGTTCAATATGAAATTTGAATGTCGTATTTATCGTAAATAATGAATTATGAAAATACGTTCAAAAAATTCTTTTATATATCTCTCTACAGATGCAAGTCAGCTCTCGTGAGGCACTCAATATCTCTTCATCTATATATTCATCTACTGAAACAATCATATTTTATTTAAAAAAATAGCCATGCAATAATTTCTTTAATACCCATAAGTTTCATTGTTGTTGAAATTTATACATAGTTATTAAGATATTATGTGGTATTTAATTGCATATGCCACATCATTAATAATCCCGTTACACAAGATTTTTGAATCTTTGATTTCAAGTATTAGGTTGTGTTAAATAAAATAATATATGAAAATTTATTTTCTATTATTTATCTTTTAAATCCAAGTAAGTGTAGACATGTTATATTTTCCACGAACACATTGATGAATATTAATTACGTGTTAAATAACTCTGACTCGAAATGTTTGAGTCATTTGTGACCCAGAAGTTTCATTTGTTAATAAAATATATTTTAATGAAAAAAACTGATATTATAATAAACGAGTCAGTGCAGAGGTTGATTTTCATATTTTCTTCTCGTACAAATACGTTCTTTACTTTTGTTCGCTTTTCCTGTTTGATTTGCAGACTTTAAAAGATTTCAAACAAGTAGAAACTATTCAGCATGAATTCTTTAGAATCGCAAATTTCGAAATAAATGCATCAGACAAATTTACAAATCATAATTACAATCAAGTCTTTTGGATTCCCATCTTTTAAATTGGTTCGTGAACAAAATGTTGATTTTTTTAATGTACAACATTTCAAATTACATTATATTGCGACTAATGTTTTAATAAAAATGTGTAATTTTGTTACTTTCTCTAAAATTGATATGTTTAAATTAATCATCTGTATTTATCTCGACATTCGAATAACTTTACACATATTTTATACCGTTAACTCTTTATGTATTATAGTTATATATTATAGATGAGCTAAGTTATGTGAAATCTTGTAATTCTTTCGCGTGTCAGGTACAAATGAACACTCAAGACCATAAATTTATATTAATAAATAAATATAAAGCCAGTCGGAAAGCGAATAAACTTTTTCTTTTGACAAATATGAGTTATTTTTATGATTTCTAGTCAACACCTCATAAGTTTAATGCAGTATTTTACTGAAAAAAATTGTTAATAAATTAAAATAAACCAATTTTGTAATTTTTGGTCTCAAATTTCAACATAAAGAATTTGTACAATTTTATAATCGGTATCCGTATCGTTTGAATTTACAATTTTAATCAAAATAATACCTTTTGTCTATGATAAAGCAATTTTGATATTTATAGAGATATATAAAGGAATCAAGAAAAAAGCGTCTCATTAAATACCTCCTCAGCCGAGGCATATGTGACTTCTCAGTCAGATTTTTAGTCGAGTTTAAGACGATTTTAATTTTGCAATGCCTACATTTACCGGTATTAAGATTTTTCAACAAACTTTAATTCGCTCAACATGTTTTGCACCGAAGATACGTTCTGAATATTATTTAAAAGAATGTTTCATTAAATATTAAAGATGCAACACTCTAATTAATAATATCGGCCTTTTCACGATTAACCAAAAATGCACAACAATTGAAATATTGCTTAAACAGAAATAAATAATACGTTTTTATTCATACTTAAAATGGATGTTTACCAGTAAATATTTTAATATATCATGCCTATTATATGCGTATTGTATTGCCATAAATATACAGCACACAGCAGCGTGTATTTGCGTTCACCACCATATTGACTGATGAAAACCATCACATAGCTGTTATTTATAATAATATACTGTAAGAAATAATGGCATTAATACAAATGAAGTAAAACGCGAAACATACTTTACGTGCTTGAAAGCGCTATATTTTGAATACGTGGTAATATATGTTCCTACAATATTATTTTGTTTCGTAGGTTTTCAAATAGTAATATCATTATTGAACTAAAGTGTAAAGTTTAACAAAAAATATTATACCTCTTTAATTCGCAAAGTCCTTAAAACAACAGCATCAACGAAATATATCGCATATAACATTTCTTGTAAAATTAAATTCACGTCGATCAAAGAGAATTTTTTTTCGCTGAAACATGCGTATTGTTATCATGTCTTATGACTAAATTAACTCAACAAATATGATTTTCAAACAGAAAAAAATTACCCGAATGATTTCTTACCTATTATATTTTTCACCCTTAACTAATTCTATGACGAACATAGCTAAACAAACACAGAACAACGCACAGTTGTATGCAATGAGAATTTTATTTACGACATACTTTTTTATTCCATCTACACTTTGAAGTCTCACAGGAAACAATCCGCTCAGTCGCCAATAACGTGCCATAGTTTCCAGGGCGAAATAAACATTTTGATCAGACGGCTTTATTTCGCCTAAAATTGTTTCCGGGGTTAATGACATTATGTAAATAATTAAGGAATTACAAAAGCATATTGAATTGAGAAAAAGACGAAAATTAAGCGAACTAAAATAAATATTGTACATATAATTAATCTTATAGCATACGTTATGCTGGTGATATCTTATTAAAATGAACGTGTTCTGAAGGTTATTCATGGGTGTCATTTTGCAATTTCATGAGAATAACCTTAAATCCACGTGAATTCACTCGAGATATCTTGACAATGTTACTGGTAGATTATTGCACTAATAAGTTTAAAGCATTTTAATAAAATGCATTCAAAAATATAAATTCAAGAATTGAATTGAGAAGCACGGTCATTATAAATTAGCTCGTGTGCCACTGCCCAAGCAGAACGTAACAATTGGCCCAATATTGGCCTGGTATCAACAACCATTGGCAAACCGTTGTCTTCAAAGCTTGACCCAATCCCAAAATGAAACAATGCTTTAGAATGGCTCAAAGTCAATTTATGAAATTGGACCAATTTATGCTGCAAATGTAAACCTGATGGAGCTATCAAAAAAGTAACAAGTATTAGCTGAATATCAGTCTCGAATATTGTTGCAATATCAAATCGTTAGTAATAGATACTGGACCAATCTTTTCAGCAAATGCTTGTCTAATATTTCTTACCATTATTGAGCCGGTATTCGGGATTGACATTAGTCTAACATCGATTTTCATATCACTTTCATATCATATCACACTTTGATACTGGGTACATATCAAAAGTAAATGTTAGTTTTACAACAGCTTAAAATATTAAGTCAATTTTGACAGTTGACGTTACGGAACATGACGTTAGTTCTTGATGCTCGTTACGAGCAACTTTATAACATCGCGACAATACTGGCGTAATATTATTTGCCAGCTGTCTGTTACTGATACGATATTAGACCATTCTGGACAAACGATGTTAGGCTAATGCAAAACACTGTTTCATTTTGATGCTCAGACAACGGTCAATTTCTGACATCAGTGTAATGTTGGTCTGATTCTCACAGATGGAAAATGGTCAGTAATACTGCATGGGTGTGCCATTATTTTACATAAGGCTTCCCGTTAAAAAATTGAACTACTGGTTATTTGACTTAAATATTCACATTGATGTTGTCAACTGTAAAGTTTGTTTTGTTCGTATATTAGATGTTGCATAAGTTTGTGATCAGTGTTCAAAACACATAACAATGTTTGAAATTTGAATATACGTCATATTTTTACAATGTCTGTTTTTTCGTCAGAAAAAGATGATATCTGAATGATATAAAAAATGCAGACACCTCAATATACAAGAAATTGAACTGTGAAGTCACAGATTATCTTCGAATATCTTTGGGATATTATCTTTGAATACCTTTGGGGTATCGGGTAATGAATGAGAATATTCTGTGTATATCCTGTGGTATAATGGAAGTAGATTATTATTTTATTAATAATATTCATCGAAATAAAACGTTCAAGTTAAAAATAAAGTAAAATAATGTAAATTAATAAATAAATACACAGGATTTAAAATATTGTCTAGAGTACATTGCAAAAGTTTTAGTAAATTCATAAAAAGTAATTAACGTATTTTAAACTATTTAAAATTGCCAGTAAAATAAATTTTTGGTAATGTAAATGTTTAAAATAATTTTAATGCTTTTTTGAACTTACAAAAAGACATTTATATCTGTTATGTATAAACGTGATGTTAGTTTTGATATTTAATACGTTTAAATTGTTTTGCTTAAATTATTATAATAATAAATTATACCTTTTGATTTCACGAAACTTTGATACATGTACCTTTCGTCGTTGGTTAAATTATACGCGAACTAATTTTCAAATATATTCAAATAATCGTTTAAATAAGTTTTCGTTCGTTTAGCATTCATTCGTACAATGCAATGTACACAAACTTAATACATTTGAGCATCGATTTAATAATAAAAGTGCAAATGTAAATCAATATTTCAGAAACTAGTTTGTATAGTACAATCCTTTGAACTGAATTATAAACTTGTTCGTTAATTTTTCTCAGTAAAGCAATATTTATTGATGAATTCTGATTTAAAAATTATTTTGATATATTATTATTATTATTACAAATAATGCAAGTTTTCTTAAGAAAAAGTTATATATTATATATCATTATCCATTAACGACAAAATACAGACTTATTGAATGATAATATCGAATGATAAGTCAATATTTTGTCGTTAATGGATAATTATATAAATAAATAAATTTAAACAGATGTAAAAAGATATTACTATAAAGGTATATTGCATAAATAAATTTGAGGTTGTTCTGAATTCCTTGCGTACGGTTTGACATTTATACTTGTGAAGTTCGGGATTTAAATATTTTGGTAAATTTTTGTATGTGAAAAATATGGAAAAGTCTGAAATACTTCTATAAAAAAAAGTCTTACACTAATCTGAATTGTACATCTCAAAATTTAAAAGTTCTCCAGATATTTTCTGTTCACATTTATTTCATATCAAGTTTAGAATATTTTCAGAATAATATTTGTAATTAGAAATAAATTATAATCTTAATTCGGTTTTCAACTCCTTTTTTCAACTTATCAAAACAAATTTATTAACAGCGAGAACTGTTTATAATGGCTTATTTAATTCTCCAAAATGTTGACCATATAACTGACTAGGAAAATAAGTCTGTAATTGTAATGATCGCTCACAATTTTTGTACACAGGATGGCTATCAATTTTTGTATATAGGAAATATGATGAGCTTACAAAAAGCAGTCAAACCCTCTGCAGTGTCAATAATTTTATTTAAAGAGCATTCAGTATTGAGAAGTCAGTTTTCTGAGAGTTTCGTATAAAACTCATAGCTAACTAGATCAAATCTTGCAGTGTGCTTGTAAACCAGTCAAAATTTCTTGCATCAATATTTAATTATTTGTAGGGCAAATAAAAAGTAACAGAACTGAAAATTGTTTTTCGATTTCTTCTGAGTGGTTTGTTGATGTTTTATGCGTTAATGAAACTATTTTTTAATACGTTGAAATATTTCGTACCTAGTTTGTTTTATTTATCATCCGGCGACAAAAGCGAAGAAAGCATTCATTTTTTATTTTTCATCTCCAGTCGATTCGATATTTGGATATTATGGTTTAAGAGTCCTGCCTCTTTTCTTGTCAGTGGATAGAGCAGAAGTCTGAAAATCTGAAGGAATAATGATGAGTGGATTAAAGTCGGAAGAACAATGATGCATTTTAGAAAAAATCAAATTTTTCCGGTGTATTTTGTTTGTATAAAATAAAATTCCGTTTCAAGAAAGCATTCATGCTATGAGCTCTTTCATCCTATGACAAGTCGTTAAATTAATCCTGTTGAATTCACTAAATTTTGTAAAAGATAATTTGATACAATATATTTTGTTCAAATAAATCCGAATCAAGCTGGGTAGTCTCCTGGAATTTTGTTTTGCTTCTTAAATAATGAACTTGAGTTATTATAATTTTATTTCTTGGAAAATGTAGTTCACCCTATCAAAGATGTATAAGACGTATCATTTACTTTGAAAATATTCCGCATTTTTTTTCTTCATAATTTATGTGTCGACAGATGTCAATTATAACGAATTCAGCGATATGTTATAAGCCCATTTAGTTGAGGTTGTATTTTTTCAATTCTTTGATAATTTAAATTAAGTTGACAAAATCATCTAACTTTGTCATTGTATAACAATGCATTTTTTTAGCCTTATAATCTAAAACACAAATACGTACGCAAAATTTATGTAAAACGAACATGCATTTGGTATTTCAAAAGAAGCATTGAAACTGAAAAAGTTTATACGTAAACGTATTTTTTAATGAGTTTCAATTTACATCAAAAAATTATTTTTCAAACTAATATTGAACTGCATCAATAAAAACAGAAGAACAGAAGTAAGATTTTATGTTAAAATGATTTTTAATTTCGACGAAAACGTTTTATTTATCATAAAAACTATTGATTTTATGATAGATTTATAAATTTCATTTATATAATTTTACTGAGTTATACAATTAGAAATTTACGTAATTGTAAATATGTGAATTCTTAGTGGAGTTTACACGTAATGTATTTTTAAAAGTTGTTGAATTTCGAATTAGAGAATAATTTTTACTCATATTTTTTAGATATGGTGTTGTAGTTAAAAAGTCGTGCTTATATTACAAAAATAATATTGTTTTAAAGGGATCGTATTTGCATTAATTAACTACAATATTCATGTATGATAAATTACAATTTGTAATTAATATTGAAGGCATTTATGTTATTCTAGTCACTTTTGATCAAGCTTTTTTAATTCTCTAAATTAAATTAACAACGACTTATATTACTAATTCGTAATTTTTTTCTCTAAAAATCAGTTGTTAATAAAAAATAAACGTTTATAACTTTAACTTTATTAAAACTAAATTTTATACATATACGAGTATATGCATATATATATTGGTGATGTAATCTATGCATTTTGTATTATCAAAACAAAAATGATGAACATTTTTAAGTTTTAGTTTTCATATATATAACACGTAAAATTTAGTTTTAGTTTTAATATATATATATATGAAAACTAAAACTTAAAAAATGTTCATCATTTTTGTTTTGATAATACAAAATGTACAGAATAATTTGTTTACATATTGTAAGTTCATTCGCTATCGATGTTTAAAAATAACTTTGTGCAGTGTTTTATAAGGATTGTCGTTTTTAATTTCATAATAGACATTAAGAGTCTGTTATGACATCAAACTAAACGAATGAAAACATCAATTAGTATTAGTTTGACAATGATGTATTTTTGTAATAATAAAGTAAGCGGAGTCTTCATTTAGCATTACTTCTTAGACAATTGGATGATTTATATATTGTAAATTAAAATTCAGTGTTTCATGAATGTATTCTCTATTAATTGATTACTGAATCATTTGAACTATTTTAAAAATACTTTTATTATGTTGTAAAAATCACGACAAATAATTTATTCAATTGTTGTTTTATTTTCATTATTTGATCAAATAGTTATATTTAGCACTCGTGATCAACAAGATATGACAATTAATGACTCAAATAGTTGTAAAAGATATTATGCTATCAAAAGATTAAACAATTTATAAGATCATAGCTTGTCATTAAATGAATGTCCAACATGATTACTTTACGCAATGATTTGTATATATTTTGTTCAATAAATATGTGAATGTTTTAAACAATACCTGAACAAATTTAGTCTTTTAATACAGAATTTTGTAGAAATAACTTAGATGGAATTTCGATGAGAGAAGTATTTTATTCTGTAAAATGTAAATATATACATGCGATGAAATGAAGATAAAAATAATTACTTCCGAGTATGTTTATTTAATATATGTTACCAATATAATAAATGTTTTATTTATAACAAGTCAATTTTACAGTCTTGTAGATCTAATAGAGAAATCATCAATCAGTAAAAATTGTGTAGTCAAGGAACGCTTATTTCCTGACGAAAATAAATAATTTATATTATGTTTTAATATTTAGTAGGATAAGCAAGGTTATATTCTATCGCTTGTAATCGTCGTGGGATAGATTAAATCGAACTTTTACAGATTTCTTCTGATTTATTTAACCTTCCCTCATGTAATGCATATGTTAAGTCTATTTTATTGGAACTATTGCAAAATCTCTTTTTTTTTCCAACATGTTAAATTCTATTAATGTCTAGTAGCCAACTTTAATTTAAAGCAATTTAAAATTCTCCGTTTTTTGTTAACAACATTGCTTCTTAGAATGTTCAAATATTCCCATTTATTGACTTTTTCATCAATAAATACTAAACTGTATACCCCAGCAGGACATATGTATCCTAATATCATTTGTGATCCTCCACTGAATTATACAGTTGGTTCAGTTTATTAATGTTCATTTCAACATTTCGTTTTCTCCACATTGCGACTTCTGAAAATCATTTTGAATATACTGTGTGGCAAATTCTACTCATCTTTCTGTTTCGCTTACAGACATACGGTTTTTATCGCGAATTTTGTCCATAATAGTTATTATTCCATATTAATCTTGTCGCTGTTGATTCGCTAACATCTTTCCTTAAATATTTCTTTACTTGGGCAGTCAATTTTGGTGCGCTGACTTTAGGACCAACTTTAATTTTTCGAAAATGATCCATCTTTTTTTATGGTGATTTTTTATTATTTATTTGATTATAGTCTATCTGTGCTATATGATATAGTCTATATAAGATATAGAATATAGATATAGAAATATAGAGATAGATGGAGATAGGTATAGATATATAGAGATATAGGTATAGATATAGATTATAAATAGAGATTATAGATAGAGATTATAGGGATAGAAAAATTTTTATAGTGAAAAATAAGATTCTTTAAGAGTCGCTTTAATCATTAAGAGTTATAATCTTAAGAATTGCAATAATCATTTTGCACTATAGCAACATTTTATTAAAGGTATAAATAAAGAATAATAAACTGATAAACAAAAAAAAATGGCTATTCTTGAATATATTACAGTAATACAAAAGTGTAGGTTTTTTACTGACGGACGATTTTAATTGAGGGTATCAGAAACGGTTCATATTTACTTATTGCAATTAAAACGTTTAGTATACTGATAACACACCTTAAAGTACTTGTTTCTATCTTCATTTTATCTTATATATATATATATTTATTTTTTTATTTACATCATTTTTATAGGCAAAAATGTTTCTCGCATTGGGTTGTACGATCTTAAGTGACACTCACTGTATATCTAGGAATAAATTTATACTTTTCAATTATAAATTACATTATAACAGTACGAGAGCTATATGTGAATAAGAAGAAAAAAAAAAAAAAAAGAGAAAAAAATTTTTTTCACAAAATTTATTCATTTTTTAAATATAATACCAACATTTTTAATTCTTTCTTTAGATATTTTTTATTAATTAGGTATGACTTTTTTTTTATTTAATTTTTTGTTTATAATAAAAATAAGTATATAATAAAAAGATAATTTATACATTTAAATTATAAATATTAAAAATTAATTAAAAAAACAAAAAGTTAAATAAAAT